>PVJI01020322.1:0-29243 GCA_004026765.1 Micronycteris hirsuta | reverse complement strand
AGAAGCACTTTATCTGCCCTTCCATTCTAAATGAAAGTTTTGCTGGATAGATTATTCTTGGTTATAGGCCCTTGCTTTTCATGATTTGAAATATCTCTCTCCAGCCCCTTCTTGCTTGGAAGGTCTCCTTTGAGAAATCCGCTGACAGTCTTATGGGGATTCCTTTGTAGGTAACTGTCTCCTTTTCTCTTGCTGCTTGTAAGATTCTTTCCTTATTCTTGACCTTGGGTAATGTTTTTATGATGTGCCTTGGTGTGTTCCTCTTTGGGTCCCGCTTCTTTGGGGTTCTCTGAGCTTCTTGGACTTCCAGGAAGCCTATTTCCTTTGCCAGATCTGGGAAGTTTTCCTTCATTATCTGTTCAAAAATACGTTCAATTTCTTGGTGTTCCTCTTGTCCTTCTGGCAGCCCTAGGATCCGGATATTGGGTCGTTTATAAATGTCTCTGAGGTTTCTGAGTCCCTCCTCATTTTTTTGAATTCTTGTTTCTTCCTTCTGGTCCATCCCATTGGTTTGAGATCCAACCTCCTTTTTTCCCTATTGTTTCCCTGTAAATCTTTCTCCATTATCCTTATCGTATTCTTCATCTGTTCAACTATTTGCGTCCACCTATCTTCCAGTTTTGTTAACAATTTGATTACAAGCATTTTAAATTGCGCATCTGATAGGTTGACTATGTCGTCATCCGTTAGTTGTAATTTGTTCTGATCTTTCATTTTGGCCATTTTCATTCTTTTTATCTTGGTGCACTTGTCGGCTGGCAGGTGCCTGCGACCTGGGTCTCTTTTTGGATGACGTTGCCTCTGGGGGCGGGGCCTGGGAGGAAGCAATGGCGACCTCCGATCACCGCAGGCTTCTGTCACTCCTCTGCTCCCCAGTTCCCCACTGCCTTTTCTGCCAGACTGTGTTCTGCTGGCTCAACCCTGGCCTCTCTCCAGCAGTGTCACTGGCTTGCGGGATTCACCTGTTGTTCGGGGCTACGCCCTGTTCAGGCACTGGCGGCGTGAGTCAGGGCGTGAGTCCCTCCATGAGAGCTGCCTCTCACTGCGCTCCTCCACTTGGTACTGCCCCGCTTACCGGCCTGGATGTTCGTCTTCTCCTACCTCCTGGGTGTCGGACTTCCCTTCAGTTCGATTCTGTCCATTCTGGTTGTTTAATTTTTCGCTACTGCGTTCGTTGTTTAGACACTCTGGATGTGCGGGCAGCGAGTGCGACCACCTATGCTGCCATCTTGGCGGAAGTCAAGAAAGATTTATATTTATTTATTTTTAGAGAGAGGGGAAGGGAGGAAGAAAGAGAGGGAGAGAAACATCGATGCATCCATTGGTTGCCTCTCACACGTCCCCAACCAGGGATCTGGCCCACGGCCCAGGCATGTGCTCTGAGTGGGAATCGCAGGCTGGTGTTCAATTCGCTGAACCACAGCAGCCAGGGCTGCATGTGCTTTTTGACTTAGGTCAAAGGTAGGGAAGCTATGGCCTATGGGCCAAATTGACCATCTGCCTGTTTTTCTCAATTAATTTTTATTGAAACACAGCCACATCCATTTGTTTATCGATTGTCTGTGGTGGCTTTCCTGTTATGATGGCAGACTAGATGTGACACCTAAAATAGAAAATACTTGGCCTTTGATAAAAAATGTTTGCAGATCCCCAACTTAGATTTTTTCCAGATGTTCCCTCTTTAGGTTTTTAAGTTCTTCCCACTTTAGGTTTTCTCTTTGAATCCACGGTTGTGTTGTTTGGGTGTAAATTAAAAGTGTGATTATATACAGAAGCTATAACAACAGTTTTCCAAGAAACTATGTAAATACTAGTGGAGAGGGATGAATTTATATTCCTGAAATCCGAGTAAATGATTTAACAAAGTGCTGTACTTCAGCACATATTTCTAAGTTGTGAATCTGCACATAAGGTTAATTTTGGTATTCCCCTGTCTAGTAATGATTAATGCAGGCTAAATTTGCTTAGAACATCTCATCTGCAAAAGTCCTTGGGTGTCTTTTCCGTCACACTTAACCAGTCACGGAGAATTCTAAATATATTTAGACATTTTATATATACTGTGAATATACATACATAGCTTCTCTCTGATGAGAAACAAAAATTCAAGTGATAAAATATCTTTGAACATTGAAGTAAGGCATCGAGTCCAGTTTTAGTGTCTACAATGAAATGAAATCTAATAAATGTTAACATTTGTTTGAGGTATACACTTTATAGTATCTTTAAAGAGACTGAGTGACATCATAAGACTTTCATAGATAATCACTGAAATGTATTAAGAAAACATGCCAACAATTAATCAAAATAAACCAAAATGACTTTCTCTATTTTTTAAATTGTTATTTATTTATTTTTAGAGAGAAGGGAAGGGACTGAGAAAAAGGGGGAGAGAAACATCAATGTATGGTTGCGCATCCCCAACTGGGGACCTGGCCTGCAACCCAGGCATGTGTCCTGACTGGGAATCAAATTGGCAACCTTTTGATTCGTAGGCTGGTGCTCAATCCACTGAGCCACACCAGCCAGGGCCATTTCTCTGTTTTTAAATGTTACAATGTCGTGCTGTACAACACTGTTTTCATTATAAAGGTACATTAAAGAGTTAACATATGTATAATTTTTGTTTATGAGTTTCACCCAGTATTATTACTCTGCTCATACCTTTAGAACAATCTTTGAAAAGCTGCTTTAGCTTGCTCTCTGCTGCCCTCTGCTGCTAACTTTTCAGAAATGAATTTCGTTTCAGAGTAATGCTCACCTAACCCTCTTTCTCTTCTCTTAGTATAGTCATAAACCCCTGCAATGTGAAAGTTTGAGGGTGCTCTATAGATACTTTAATATCACAAATGAGAATGTTGAGTCTCTTAGAGGTTAAGCAACAAGTGAATGTGGGCTCTGTTTTCTGACTGTCACTGTTTGAATGTCTGGTAACTTTGGACACGTTACTTAAGTTTGACAACTATAATGGACAGAATAGTACCTACGTCTTAGAGTCTTTGTGGGAATCCATTGATTTAGTACATAAAAAGCACTTAGAATAGTATCTGGGTCATAGCTAATGATAGCTACTTTATAAACTTGCCGCTTAACTGGACTAAAACCACAGCTAGTGACAAGGTCAGAACTAGAATTCTGGTCCGTTGACTACCAGTTCAATAATTTCTTTGCCCTAGTAAGTCTGAATACATAAGTAATTTTACCTGTGAATGTGAATTTTTAAAATGTGACCTGTTTAATACATTTGAAGCTCTTGTAGTTTTCACAAAGCTATGTAATACTGCAGCTCTTGCTGTCACTTGTTCCTCCTTGTACGGTTCAAGGCAGGCTCCCCACAGAAATGCTGACAAACACTCATAAGCTCCTTAAGCCTCCCATATAAATTCCCACTGCCCGCACTTGGAAGATGGTTTTCCTGTTGACTTTAAGTACCCTCTCTAATGAGCTCCCTACCTGAATCTCCAATGCACAACTAGACGCTTACACTCAGAGTGTACCTTGTGTCAGACTCAAAAGAAACTAAACTAAACCCAACTGCTCCCTTTTCAGCTCCTTCTCCTGATCTCCCCATTTTGGTCAATGTTGGTGCCATTCCCCACCATGCCCAGACTCAGAGTTATGTTTGGCTTGCTCCCTTCTCTCATTCATATATAGGTCCAAGAGTCTTGGTCTCTCAAGTTCATTTCTTCTTTTCCTTTTCTGCTACCTCCCTCCTGGTTCCTGTCTCCATCATTCCAGGATGCTGCTGGATTCATCCTCACCTAACTTGAGTAACTTAACTCCAATCTTACTTTGCTGAAATTCATCTTGCACTTTACTGATCGATTACATCATGCCATGCATCAGCTTAGTCATCTGCCAGAGCTCTGTTTTGTCTGCAGGGTAAACAGAGTGGCTTCAGTCTTACACAACCCTATTTACCTCTCTGACCTTATCTCTCACTCCTCCATCACAGGAATCTTGTCCTTTAGCCATCAGTTTGCCTATCCCTACACATTAGGACGCACTTTCTGCCTTCCCATCATTGGACCTACCTTGAACCGCACACATCAGAATGGTAGGGTTCTTACTCTACCAGAATAAAAGTACTGAGAAAGTTCTCAGTTAATGACAAATAGGGCAAAGCATCCATTAGTCAAACCAAAATTTTTGACCTTCTTCTACCATCGGTGTGAAGGAATGTAGATTATTTGGAGTACTCATAAACAGTATCCATGTAAAATAAAAGAAGAATCCATTAGGGTTGATTATTTATTATGAAAAGAAGTTGGATAAGTTGTGGTAGATATGGGATATGTCTGATGGGGAACCAAAGGGTAATAAAGAGTGATTCCGCAAATTGTAACACTTCAGTGAAGGCTCTTAGGAGACCATGATGGAGGAATGCCACTTGCATCCCACCTAGACTGTTGCTGACCCATGTGAGAATGATGACACAGGCCTCCTTACTTTTGTTGACTTTCTCTCCTCTGTGTCCCATGCTTCCTCCTTTCTCACTGCCTGTTCCAATTTGCCTTGTTCTTTTGGGCCAAATAAAAGTTCACTGTTTCCACAGTGATCTCTCCTTCTCTTCTTTGCCCTGAGAAAAATGCAGTATCTTTAACCACAAACTCAGCTGTGGAGGAAATGTCACTTTCCACCCCCTCTTAGTTACTTGAAAAATACTTAATTCTTATTCTAATGAAAGCATTAATCAAAGTCATACATTCACACAATTTGGGTCCAATAATTCTAAGATGTTTGCTAGGAAACAAGTCTCCACTCCTTTTCCAAAAGCAACCACATTAATCTCCTTTGACTAACCATTTGATATTTACTACCATTTCTGTAAATAGCATGTGTGTGTTGCAACTTTTGGATTTTTCAGTTTGGGGTATTATTTGTTGACCTGTCACTATGAAAATAAGGATTTAGTTCCCTTTCTTGCCCAGCTTTCACTGCATCCTCTCACTATGTGGACTGGCTCTCCAGTCTGGACACATAGGAAAATACCCAAGACAACTTTTATTGATATTACATTAATGTAAATGATAACACATTATCATTTTTTCCTGACTTTATTGTTATCCTACGGTTATACTTTAAATTTGGTTACATCAATTTTCAGTGACTTAGATATTGTTATGACTGTAAAAGCTATTTAAAACTCAGCCTGTAGTGAACTGCAGTTTTTTGCTGCACAACTTTTTTTCTTAAATTATGGGTTGGAATTTATAATTGCCTAGCTCTGTGGTATGTAATATTGTAGCCTAATATGGCAATTTAAATTAAATTAAGATTTCCTTCACACTAGCCACATTTCAAGTACTCACTAGTCACATGTGGCTTTCGGCTATGACACTGGACAGCACAAGTAGTGAACATTTCATCACCGTGGAAATGGTACAGACAGCACTTTCATCACCTCAGAGACAACCTGCAGAACCACACGGTTCAAACATAATTTGTTTGAGCCATTCACACAGGCATTCTAGACTCCTCCCAATAAAAGCAACAAAAAAAAAAAGAAAAGAAAAGAAAGGAAGTTCTATAAAGAGACTGTTTCAAAATAGCAAAACAAAATGTTTTAGCTAAGAGTCCCATTTCATTACCACACATCTAAAAGTTTATGCTTGTGGTTCCCCATCTTTTTTTTTAAAGATTTTATTTATTAATTTTTTTAGAGGGAGGGAAAGGGAGGGAGAGAAACATCAATGTGTGGTTGCTTCTCGTGTGCTCCCTAGTGGGCACATGGCTTGCAACCGAGGCATGTGCCCTGACTGGGAATCGAACCAGCAACCCTTTGGCTCGCAGCTGGCACTCAATCCACTGAGCCACACCACCAGGGCAGATCCCCATGTTTTGATACTCCTTGAAAGGAGTACAGAAATGAATGAATTAATCAGATGTCACTCTAAAATTATTGCAATGGCAGTGTCCATCCAGTGAACTTTAAATTGCAATTGTAATTACCTACCTTCAGTATTTTACGATGCTTTCTGTTATCACCTTTACTATCTTCTAAGTCCATGCTGTTCAGTGCAGTGCTATGTGGTGTTTTTAATTAATTTAAATTAAATAAACCCTGGCTGATGGGGCTCAGTGGATTGAGCGCTGACCTGAGAACCAAAGGGTCGCTGGTTCGATTCCCAGTCAGGGCTGGGTTGGGGGCCAAATGCCCAGTAGGGAGCATGCAAGAGGCAACCACACCTTGATGTTTCTCTCCCTCTCTTTCTCCCTCCCTTTCCCTCTCTTTAAAAATAAATAAATAAAATCTTAAAAAATTAAATTAAATTAAATTAAAATTTAGTTTTATTAGCCATATTTCAAGTGCTCAGTAGCCACATGTGGCTATTGATTAACATTTGGGACAGCACAGATATAGATCATTCTATCATTCCAGAAAGTTCTGTTGGACAGTGCTGCTTTAGATTTTTCATTTGCTTAGCTTTTCCTAATTCACCTGTAAAGTCTATAGGCAATGGTATAAATCTTACTTCATGATGGGCAGACTTACTAAGTTGTCTTCCATTTCATCTTTATCTTCAGAAAGCTTCAGACCTGTAACAACAAGTTGGGTTGCCTTTTGAGCCTATTACACAGCTTTCATCCTAGAATGTCCTTTTACTTTCATTATGGCTCGGACTCTCTCTGACACTTACTGGACCTAGGAGAAAAAAAGGGGGAGCCTCAGTCTGCAGCCCTTTCATCTTCTCTTCCTAGTCTTGGCCACACCTCATGTTCAGCCCACATATCCAGTTTCAGTCCACAGACCCAACAAAAGGGTGGGAGGAAGAGAGGGAGAGAAACACATGTGAGAGAAATATAGATTGGTTGCCTCTCACATGCCCCCATCAGGGGACCTGGCCCGCAAACATAGGCATATGCCCTGACCAGGAATCAAACTGCTGACCTTTCAGTCTGCAGACTGGCATTCAATCCACTGAGCCACATCAGCCAGGGCATAAATAAAATATTTTAAAAAAGAATTTTTAGACATTGTTATATGATCATCTTGCTTCTCATGTTGTTGTTGAGAAGTCTGAAGATTCTAGTTCTTGGACTTTTTTTTTGTCTTTTTTCTCTCTGGAAACTTCCAGTATTTTTTCCTTGTCTCAAGTGTTCTACCATTTCACAATAATGAAACAAGGTGTGATCTATTTTTACCCAGTATTTTGGGAACTCATGTCCTTCAGTTCTAGGAATTATTGTTGAATTCTTTGAATTTCCCTTCTGTTTACTTGGTCCTCTTTCTGAACCTTCTAGTTTTCAGATAATGGATCTTCTGCACTGGTTTTCTAATTTTATCTTTTCTCTACTATTTTTCATCTTATATTTTCATTCTAGTTTCAAAATGGGAGCATCTAAATGCATGTTTATTTAATCTATCTATTATTGGTTTAGTAATTCTACCCTCAACTGGTAGCTCATAGCCCATAGGTCTTGTAAGATTTCTCCTTCTCAGGTCTAAATCATTAACCCTCAGCCTCCTACTTTCTAGCTTCTAAAATGTATGCTTTTGTCTCTTCTTCTGTTCCGTGTGTGTGTGTGTGTGTGTGTGTGTATTATATCTTAAAAAACCACTTACTGTTGTTTTAGTGAATTTTAGGGGGTGGGAAATACATGCATATGCCTAACCAGCTATTTTTTTCTGGAAACATTTGCTTTTCTCTGCCTCAATTTGATCTCACTTTTGAGCTCAGTTCACATTCTCCTGAGTAATCACTGTCAGTCAGGATCTCCTCAGTCACTTCAGGGCTCTGTCCTCTCTGGATTGACTAAGTTCCAGCTTGCTTCCATAGAGCCATAGGGTCAGTTGGGGATGTGCGAGTGGAGGCAGTTTGGGTTGTCATCATCCACTCACACTGGCATCAGTGGTAATTTCTTATTCTTCCCCTGGCCCCTGGTGAACAGTCGGGAGAAATCATGTTTGTAATTTTCCCATTCCAAATCTAGGTCTTCTCCAGGCTTATGGGCTCTGGGCAGCGTGCTGGTGTTGAGCAGATTTGATGAGCCAGCCTCTGATCTGTGCTCCCAGGCCATCCATGTGGTCGGCTCTCTTCCAGCTCCTGCTCCATGCTGAGCAGGAGAGGATTTTGTGAGACTTCCTGCTTCCTCAGATTATACCTGGCACATAGGGCACACACCTGTTCTATTTTTGGCTCCCAAACCTATCTGGAGCCATACTGTTTGACTCCATGGGGGATTCTATCCACTGAGAGTATTGCTCTTGCATACATAAATATTATGCTCTAAGGTTTGTAGGTCTCTGGATTCTGAAGCTTTAAAGCTCAGGTTACGTATCTCAGAAGCCATTTCTCTAAAACTATGGTTTCTGCTGAGTTTCTGAAGCCAGTTTAGCAACCCAAAAGCTAAGAGTTGTGCTTCTGCTTTAGTTTTCTACAATGATGTACTGAGGACTTGAAGGGGGAAGGCCCTAGCTGCAGCCTGGGAGGGGTGGAGTGGCAGGGTCAGGGCAGAACTGCCTCCCTATTGAAGCCTCTATGCTAAACTTTGTTGCTCTGTTAATTCTCTTCTCATGTATATAAATATTTGCCTTTCTACCTGGGGGCTCAGTTGTTTGAGGATAGAATGTACTTAGAAAGTTTTTTCAGGAAAGAAAAAAACATTTTTGTCATCCTAATAAGTGTGTCCAGCATACAAGAATTATTTAATGGATTTGTTGAAGAGCTTTACTTTTGTATGTTTATGGCACATCACTATGCCTAGAATTGATAAATTTGTTGACTATATCTTGGAAAAGTTCCCAAAAGAGAAAACCAACATTGAAAATATTATGCTTATACAACTAAAACAATTATATTAATTATATTTATAAAATCTACCTTATACAATTAACAAATTTACTTGGGAAATAACTGCATAGATATGGAAAAGATGCTAAGATTTAAAAAGGACCCTTATGTATAGTTAAAATAATTTTTTTAATTTAAAATTTTTTATTATTAATGTTTGAATCTATTTTCCCACCAATAAAATAATCCCTTTTTTAAAAAGATTTTATTTATTTATTTGTAGAAAGAGGGAAAGGGAGGGAGAAAGAGAGGGAGAGAAACATCAATGTGTGGTTGCCTCTCACATGGCCCTCACTGGGGACCTGGCCCGCAAGCCAGGCATGTGTCCTGACTGGGAATCGAACCGGGACCCTTTGGTTCCCAGCCCACGCTGAATCCACTGAGCTACACCAGCCAGGGCTAATCCCTTTTTAATTTGACTTTTCAATTCAGGTTCATGTTCACAGGTCTCTTGTAGAAACCCAACTTTGAAGGACAAAGAGGACTAGTTTTCCGTGTCATCTGTTGCCCAGCACCAAGAATGTCTGTGTGTTCCTTTTTTTAGAAAACACAGCTGCTGGTTTCTAGCCTATTCTCGTCACTCCAGACTCAGGTGACAACTGCTGAGGGTGGAGAGGGGACGCAGGCGTAGTGAAAGTCCATGGTCAGAAAAGCTCTTCGGTATCTAGAGTAGAGGTAAACATATCAGTTGGGTGCAGAGACATTTTCAGGACTTATTGTGAGAAGTGGGCAGGCAGAGCAAGAAATTCATCCTGGGCTACAAAGGTATATGTGGCTTTGTGGTCCCTCATAATGGGTTGATAGTGAATTAATTTCATACCATGCCATTGTTGCCAGTTATTTAATTCAAATTAACAAATATCTTTTTAGTTCCTCCTAAATGCAAACAACTGTGCTAGTTCTGAGGGATAAAATACAAAGATGGGTAAAGTACTGCTCTATTTTCAGGAGAATTTGCCTCATTGTTTTTCTCATAACCCACTATCTATGTTGCTTCCCCAGTTTGCCGTTTTTCAATCTCCATTTCCTCTGGGCAGGATGCAAATCCCTTTGCTTCACTCCTCAGGCCCCTTATGACCCAGTTACAACTCATTTTCCCAGCCCTTTCTGCTTATGCTTAGCATCTTGGTAGATGGTGAATGGACCACACCATCATATTCTCTTATAATTCTGTGCCTATGGCTGAAACTCTTACTTAGTCTTCACCATTTAGCTGAATATCATCTTCTCTGTGACACATCTCATAACTCCTTCCCCTTATCCCCACATGGCATTAGGGGATCTTCTTCTATACTTCCTTTGTAATTATCACTATTTGAACCCTCAGTGATATAATATTGGAATTGTTTGTATCTAGTTTATTTTCTCCCATAGTGGAAATTTCTTGAAGGATGGATCTGTGTCCTAGTTATCTTTTTTTAAAGGAACATTTTATTTAATTTATTTATTCTTTTAAGCCTTACCTGAGGACATTTTATTTATTTATTTATTTTTAGAGAGAAAGAAGGGGAGAGAGAGAAACCTTGATGTAAGAGAGAAACATTGATTGGTTGCCTCCCATACGCACCCCTACTGGAGATCAAGTCTGCAACCTAGGTATGTGCCCTGACTGGGGATCCAACCTGAAACCTTTTGGTGTATGGGATTACACTCCACCCAATTGTGCCTCACAAGCCAGGGCTGTGTCCAATTCATCTTTATATCTCCAGCACATGCAATAGTTTTGATACACAGCAGCCTCATAATTAGTAATGGCTTGCTGAATGAATGAAAGAACTTCATTAATTTCCTTTACTTTTTTGATACATCAACTGCCAATTTAAAAAATCCCAGTCTTCATTTTCCCCATTGTTACTCACCAATTCTCTTTCCAGAATGCTGTCAGAAGGGTACCTCAGTGGACTTGCCTACCGAAATGACATCCCCTGGAGCTATGCATCTTACAGTGAGAAGGTGGCTGAGGAAAAAGAAGAGATGAATTCTGCTGCTCTTTCCTATTCCTCTGTGGATGAAACACAGGTTCGAAGTCTCTATCTGAGCTGCAAATCCTCTGGCAAGTTCATTTCTTCACTGCATTCGAGAGAGAGTCAAAGAAATCAGAGAATGACAGTACTACAGACAAACACCAATCCTGTGTTTGAAAGCCCAAACTTAGCTGCAGTTGAAATATGTAGAGATCCCAGCAGAGAGACCTACTTGGTTCCCCCTTCCTGCAAAAGTATTTGCAAGAATTACAATGACTTACATATTGCAGGAGACCAGGTGATGGCCATTAATTCAGAGACAACAGATTTTCACTCTGAGACCAGTTTTGAATATGGTCCTTTGCTGAAATCATCTGAGATTCCTTTATCAATGGAGGATTCCATATCTACTCAGCCCAGTGACTTTCCCCAAAAACCTATCCAGCGATATTCATCTTATTGGAGAATAACCAGTATCAAGGAAAAAAGCAGCCTGCAAATACAGAAGCCTATTTCTAATGCTGTGCTGAATGAATACCTGGAACAGAAGGTGGTGGAGTTATATAAGCAGTACATTATGGATACTGTGTTTCATGACAATTCCCCTACCCAGATTCTGGCATCTGAACTCATCATGACAAGTGTGGACCAAATTAGTCTCCAAGTGTCTAGAGAGAAGAACCTGGAGGCCTCAAAAGCCAAGGATATAGTCATTAACCGCCTATTACAGTTGGCATCCACTGAAATCAGCACTCCTAGTCTCCATATTTCACAGTATAGCAATGTGAATCCATAGAGAGGATGCTTCCATTCCTCTCTCTCAACTACTCACAGCTAAAACAACACTTCATTCATTTATTCTGAGAATGTGGAGGAGGGGTTTGGGAAGGAGTCAAGAGCTAGAGAAGTAAATGTTGGCTGGAGTTCAGGTGTGAATTAAGAGGAAATCTCATATTACACATGATGAAAGAATGTGGAAAGAGGTGCTATAAAGAATGATTTCGAAGCGGGTTGTATAGCAACGAAGCAAAAAACAAAAATGATCCAAAAAAAGGAAAGGTAGGATTCATTTCAAGGAGTATAGAAAATGAAAAAGAAGATAAGCCAAAGAACACACATCCTGGCAAAAGTAAAAAGCCAAAGGTTTCAGGGTAATGAGTTAAGGATATGCATGTTACTGAAATAAATTCTTCCAAGTTGATTTTTTCATGAGGGAAATGAACTGTGGAAGGCTGGTATGTTTGAATAGAGAGAAAGGTTGAAAAGTTTCAAAATACATTTAGCTCTCCTTTCTATTCTGTATCACTAGATCACTTAAAATATATTGTTTAAAAACATGAAAACAGTAGCAAATTGCAATTGTATTTTTAGTTTTGAATCATTATTTAGCTATAGCTACAGCCACAAAGCACCCATTCAAATCTTCTAATTCTGTTTTCTAGCGGAGATGAGGTTTTCTAAGTGGAAAATACCATGCAGTGAACGTTAAACTATTTTGATTTTGCTACATATGATTTTCTTGGTGATACAGAATTATGAATCTTCTTTTCCCTGCACTTTTCTCTTCCTTTTCTCTATGCTCTCTTGACCCTTCTGGAGCCAGGAAGGGGTCTTCTGTATCCTGAAAACAAGGTTACAATGTCTAGGATCCTATGATGCCAAATTCCGTAAATTCATGCACCAAAATGATGGTTTTATGAGGGTCACACTACTCTATTCCCTTCCTCTATCTCAGAGATTGGCAAACTATGGCTATTGGTCAAATGTAGCCTGCCACTTTTTTTTTGGACATAGAATTGACATATTATATTACTTTCAGGTGTACAACACGATTTGATGTTTGTATGTATGACAAAATGATCACCACAGTAAATCTAGTTACATTTCTTTTGAAATCCCATGAACTGAGAATTTTAAACCATTTAAAAATGGAAAAACCAATCAAAATAAGACTATTTTGTGACATGGGAAAATTGATATTCACATTCAGTGTCCTTAAAATAAGGCTGTACTAGCATACAACCACACACATTCATTTATGTATTTTCTATGACTGCTTTCACACTAGAATGGCAGAGTTGAATAAACTTGACAGAACAGATGGCTCGCCAAACCCTAGCATGCTATCTGCCCTTTTAGAGAAGTTCGCCAAAGCTGCATCACAGCAGTGCCATATAATGGTTGCTTAACTTAATTCAGCTTTTCTAGAGAAGCTGACTGAGATGGAGACTAGTGAGAAAGTTTTTTTGGGACTGTTGGGAACAACCTCTGTGGTGGAGTGAGGAAAGCAGAAGAGGTTTCCACCTCAGGCCACCTCAGAGAGCTCTGAATTTGGGGTGGTCCTTCAAAATAGATCCAAACAAAAATTGGAGGATTGGCTTTGGTTCTCCAGCTCTACAGGTAGGAGGCGTCACCTTAGCTGAGGCAGTTCAGTGGAGGGCAAAATTCCCACAGTGGAAGTCAAGGGTAAGCCTTCAGCAGTCAAGCTCTGAAAGTTGCTGGGGGAATAAGTTCATCATCAAGAAGGAGGGACCTGTGGAGCCAAACAGCATCCTCTACATGTCTGAGCATGTGTATCTGTAGAGTGAATGATTTTTCTTTACAACATATAATATTATATAAGGAAACCTGATTAAATAATTATTCATAAATGTTATTCACTATTTTAAATATATCATAATAATAGCTGCTGTGTTTTAATTACTTGCTATGTGTCTGGCACCATGTTTAGCATTTCAAATGGATTATCTTATATAATTCTCAAAATAACCTTATGAGAGAAAGTGCCTTTTTTTTTAAACAGAGAAGTCAGCTGGGTTCAGGGAAGTTAAGTAATTTGTACAAAGATACACATTGGGTGGTGCAACTGGTAGAACTGGATTTGAAAATTCTGGTTCTTAACTACTACCACTTACTCTTGTGTTGACCACTGTGTTTGTCTCATTAAAGACTACATTCCTTGTGTTTTCTACTCCTAGGGAAAATAACTCAATCTTATGTTACTTCATTTTTTCTTTATAGTGTTTTGCTTGATGATATTTATTTGCATATCTTCTTCCCTCCAGAAGATAAGCTTTGATTTATTTTTGTTTTTCCATGTCCAAAACAGCACCTGCACATAGTAGGTACCCAATCAATACATGTCAACTGGATGAGTGAGTTTTGGTTGTGTTGGGTACTGCATCTGGTGGTTGAAGTGCAAGACCATAATATGAAAACCAGATAATTGTGACTAGAAAAGAGCACTATTGAGAGTTGCCCCTCCGGGAGAAAATTGACTGAATAAATGAGCTTAATTTCTTATAGCAAGTTAGTAAATAGTATAATAAAATGCATTATAATAAAATATTGTCATGGATATTTTTCCTTTTGCTTACTTACTGGAAAATAATTTGTTACAAAGTCCAGACATACCTTGGAGATATTGCAGGTACAGTCTCAGACTACCACAATAAAGCTAGTATCACAATAAACTGCGTCATAATCTTTTTGCTGATGGAGGGTCTTGCCTTCAGCTTGTAAAGAATGTAACATCTGTGAAGCACAATAAAGAGAAATACAATAAAATGAGATATACCTGTAGACTATTTCATTTTTTTCAATGAGCATTTATTTGATGTTCTGTTTTTTGGGGGGATGTTGGAACACTGTGTATTAAACTTACATAAGGAAGACATGCCTGTGTGTGTACACACACAGAAAAGTAGGCTCTGTTCTCTGCAAGCTCATTACATTGTTGGTGAGATATAGCAAATAACTAGGGAACAAGTACCAAAGCCACTTACTAAGCAAGAACTTGGCAAAGTGGTACAAACAGGAATACAATGATCAGTTATGGCAACTCAAGTGTGGTAAGTGCTGCAAAGGAGACATGTTAGGAGGCACTGGACAGAGAAAGAGCCCAGCACAGGCAAAGATTCCAAGGAGAAGTGATGGGTCTAATTACTCTTGAGGAACAAGATTGGATCTAGGCAGACAGATGGGAGAGATGTTCCAGGCAGAAGCATGAGAGGGTTTGGTGTGACAGGTGGATGATTACAACTGGAGCTGAATGAATACACGATTGGTCAGTATATTAATTTGCTATTGCTATTATAACAAGCTAGTACAAAATTAATGCCTTAAAATAACACGAACACTATCTTATAGTTATGGTGGTCAGAAGTCCAAAATCATTCTCATTGAGCTAAAATCAAGGTGTTGGCAGGGCGGCATTTGTTGTGGAGGTTTTAGTTTTCAATATCACCTTCACAGCAAACATTTTATAGTTCATGCTCTCTGTCTTTTTAAAGTTATACTTATGATTATTACAGTTTTATTATTGCAAAAGGTACAAATTAAAACCTGTCCAAGGCAGAGAACATAAGCAAGGTCTGAGAAGGTTTCAAACAGAAAGCTTCTGTCACCCTCAGGGACACATTACCCTTCTGGAATATCAATTTGTGACAATATATTTAAAATATTGACGGTTTTTATTTCCATTGGTAGACTATTACTCCTTGTTTGGATACAATTATGAATTTTGTGTTCACTATGACTTCTTCTGAATATCTTTTTGCTTTATAAGGTTTCTTAATTTAGTGAGAACATTGCTTTCACCATGATGTTGTGCCCCACCAAAATTAGTAATCATTTTATCCTTTCAAAAGTAAAAACTTTGTCTTTAAAGTTTAACTTTTTGGTGGCTCTCTCGATGAAGCATGCCCACACCTTTTCCCACCCCCTTCCCTTAGGTAGGTTTTCCTTGCCTGTCTCTCTCCTAAGCAACAAGGGCCCTTGTTTTGCCTCTGTAACTTGTCTCCTGAGCCAATTTCTTCTATGGGTCACTTCCTGTACCTCTGTGACTTTCTAAAAAAGAACTCTCTCTTATAGTTTGAGTCTTAGCTCTGAATTCTTTCCTAGCTAAAACTCAAGTTAACTCAACAACTCAAGTACTGAGGTTGCTGAACTGAGATCTGGTCTGACTCCACCAGTCTAACACCTGGTGCCAACCCATCGCCAATACTTTTAGCATTAGGTGAGGCCAGAGAGCTGGGGGGTTTGGGCATGCAGCTTGAGCTGCTGGCTCCTTTCCCAGTTGGTCTGTCTGCTCTCCCTGTGACCCAGTATGCAGGAAGTCCCTGGAGCTGCCTGACTCGAAGGTGAGCCCCAGAGCTCCTTGGATTAGCTGATGAACCTCACCATCCAGCCTGAGAAACAATGACTGAGGTAAACCTTGGCACCACAAACTCTGCAGCCATAAATGTCACTTACATCTAGTAAAACACAGGCATCCAATTAAACCCATAATCCTATAAAGTTGCCAACAATCAAGCCAAAAAAGTTTAACTTTTTAACTGAATTTGTAATAACATTGCTATTAATGTCAGATGTTTTATCTTCAACAGAATGAGCACTCAAAGCTTTATTTTGATTACATAAATTGAATGAAAAAAATGAACCATTGTTGGAATAAACCAATTTTCTCTTTGAAGCATATGGGGTCATTTAACTTCATAAGAAATTCCTCTTTTGTTCACAGCACAAGCATGTTTATAATGATTACATTAGTTTTTTTATATAAGCACAAAGAAAGTCAGAACAAAAATTAGCAAAATTAATTTAGAACAGGCATTTAATCTCAATGAAAAGAGGTATCACATACCTTTGATCTTTCTCAGGTACAGTTTTAAAATAACTATAAAATTTTGTCACAGATGTTGGTGCTTTTTCAGCAGAATTTGTGTTTTCATGTAGTCAGTAATACTGTGATCACTGTGGCTGATGATGAATGGTGACAAACGTTTTTTCTAAAGTTAACACATTCACCATTTTTTCTTCAGAAATGAAAATTCAGTCCTTAATTACACTTAATATTCTTTCTTTAAAAAAGATTTTATTTATTTTTAGACATAGAAGAAGGAAGGGAGAAAGAGAGGGAGAGAAACATCAGTGCATGGTTGTGTCTTATACACCCCCTAGTGGGGACCTGGCCAACAATCCAGGCACGTGCCCTTACTGGGAATTGAACCAGCAACCCCTTGGTTTGCAGGCTAGTGTTCAATCCACTGAGCCACACCAGCCAGGGCCATATTTTCCTTTTTAAAATAGACTTTGGACCCTGACTTGTGTGGCTGAGTTGGTTGAGTGTTGTCCCAAAAAAGCTAAGGGTCACTAGTTTAATTCTCAGTTGGGGCACATGCCTGGCTGGGTTGCAGGCCCAGTTCCCAGTTGGGGTGTGTGTGTGAGGGAACCAATAAATGTTTCTTTCCTTCTCTTTCTTCCTCCATCCCCCTCTCTTTAAAGATCAATAAATAAAATCTTTTAAAAACTAGACTTTGTTTTTTAGAGAATTTTTAGGTTCACAGCAAAATTGAGCAGAAAAGACAGAATTCCCATATATCACCTGGCTCCATACACATACAACTTCCCCCACTATCAATATCCAGCATGTGAGTGGTACATTTGTTACAATCTATGAACCTGTGTTGACACATCATAATCACCCAAAGTCCATAGGATACATAAGGCTTCCTTCTGGTGTTGTACATCCTATGGGCTTTGACTAAAATACAATGATGTATGTCCATCCCTACAGTATCATACAGAATAGTTTTACTGCCCTAAACATCCCCGGTGCTCTGCCTACTTATCCCTCCTATCCGTGGCAATCACTGATCATTTTACTGTTTCCATAGCTTTGCCTTTTCCAGAATGTCTTATAGCTGGAATCATACAGTACATATTCTTTTCTTGAAAGATTGGCTCCTTTCTCTTAGTAATATGTGTGAAGATTGAGATCTTCAGATATCTTGTGTATAGCCTTTGCACTCATATTTCCTGCAATACAGGCTACTTTCCAGCAATGGCTATGTGGAAGGGGTCAGCAACCAGGTCTCAATCTGGACCAGCTCAAATGACTTCTAGCAGTTACTATGAGGGCATATTATGGAGGACATAAGCCCCCTAGAGTGGGGAGCCCTATGTTTAATCAGTCCTCAATACACCAAGCTATTTCTTCATCTCAAGGCTTTCCCCTTAACAACTCTCTCCCCCAACTGCAGAACATTCAGAGAAGGTACCAGCCCTAGAGGTTGGGGGTGGAGTAGGGGAGTGACCACTGGAGATCTGCCCCCATTTTCCTCAGATACTCAGCACTGTTTATGCACTGCTCTGATTTCACTTCTGAAAACACCCATACCAGAGGGTTGAACCTCTGAAGGGCTTCTCACAGTTTTCTCTATATAATGATATTGTCTCTCAGAGACCAATCTTAGCTAAGGGAGCCAGTTGTCCTAGTTCAGTATCTTGGCTGATAGAGAAACAAACTTTTGTAGGTGTCATTTTGTAGGAATGTTTTATGATCACTGTATTTATTCATCTTTTCTCTGCTGTTGAGAGTGTTCGAAATATTCAAACTGCTGATCAAGTGTCTGAACTATTCAAAAGCATTAGTTACACTACATTTGTTATTGCAGCTTAAATTATTTAAGGAAATTTAATTAAGACAGCATTTAATCTCTATGTCTTTAACAAAAAGTGACTTCCCCCGTTTTGTTCATTATGCATAAACATATGATAAATCAAACATTAGAGCGAAGTCTAGGTGGTGGTTGTTTTTTTTTACTATACACACGAAAGTGTCTCAGGCTTTAAAGTCTCCTTTAAGAAATAGAAATCCATTTAGTCAAATAAATATTGTAAAAGTTCAAGTATCCCAGTGACCAAAAATGCTAATAGAGACAACAAGAGACAATCATTTATTAATCAATTTAGCAAAAAACAAAACAAAACAAAAGGAAAATCCCAAACCTACCCTGACCGGTGTGACTCAGTTGGTTGGGTGTCATCCCACAAAGCAAAAGTTTGCAGGTTTGATTCCCAGTCAGAGCACAGGTCTGGGTTGCGGGTTGAGTCCCTAGTCAGGGCACATACAAGAGGCAACTGATGGATGTTTCTCTCCCTCTCCCCTCCCCCTTTCTTCTTTCTAAAAATAAATAAATAAAATCTTTAAAAAACTCCAAACCTTTGTTAGGATTCCTACTTGGGGGACATGCACAATGGATGACTACTTAAAAGGAATCTTACATTGTGAGGGAGAAATACATTGGCTCAAAACTTTAGGAAATGATACGAAATAAGTATTCAGAGTGAAAAAATGCCCATGTTGCAATTTCATTTCTGGGAATGTATCCTAAAGAAATAGTTTTAAAGTGTATGTAACAGAGAGGGTACTTTAAAAATATATCAATGTGGTTTTTATTTCTTTTGTTTATATGTATATGACTGTTTTTAGTTGACCTGATGCATCTATATGTGTAGTGATAAGGATGAGGAGGTAAGGTTGTTGCAGCAGGAATGCAGAGATTAAAAATAAAAATCAATCTTCAAGTTTTGGCTACTAAAATAGAACTTCGAGTTGAGAAAAATTTTCAGTTGGCTTGGTCATCAAGTTGACTAGAGCAAGAGTCACATAATATAAATACAAAAAAGATATATTGATGTATTTGATAGAGGAAAATATTTTTAAATTCTTATTATTCCCTTTAGTGTATTGTTTAGGTCAGTGTTCAGTTATGCAGAACAGGCTGCACTTGAACTAGTTCAAGCAGGAAGAGACTATAGATTTGTAAGGAAAGCTGAAGAAAAAGACTCTACTTTGAGCTTGCAGGAACAAGTTCTATAGACTCACCACCACTGAACCTGGCCATCAAGATACCTGCTGATTCTTACACGACCAGGAGGGTCCTGGCTCCAGAATTTGCTGTTATTGCCACAACCATCATCAGGAAACTGCTCCTGTGAGTTCCACAGCTGTGTCATTCCTGCTATGATCCATGCAAAATGAATGCCGTGCATCTTGTCTTTCAACACTATGACTGAATCCT
This sequence comes from Micronycteris hirsuta, assembly GCA_004026765.1. NCBI lineage: Eukaryota > Metazoa > Chordata > Mammalia > Chiroptera > Phyllostomidae > Micronycteris > Micronycteris hirsuta. The sequence continues at coordinate 9,617 of PVJI01020322.1, read as the reverse complement.
GAAACCTCTGTTAATGCTGCCACAGGAAACCAAATGCCTACAAAACCATCTTTGCTACCCAAAATGGTATAAGCAGCAGAAGCTCAGCCTCTGTCTTACTTCCACTTTCTAAATTTAGCATGGATGCATCTGATGGCCTGATTTAAATCACACCCAGAATTCTAATTGCAAGGAAGCCTAGGTTTTGCTTTCTGGTCACTGCAGAACAGGAAGTGGGTGAAATGGATGTTGAATGCCAAGCTACTATACCACCATACGAATTAAAATCCAGGTCCAGGGGACTGCATGATATTGATAATGAGAAATCTTAACCTACAAGGTGATAGTAATAGGAAGTGGGACTCTGGGAGGTCATTAGGTCATGAGAATGGAGGCTTCACAAATCAGATCAGTGCCCTATAAACCCCAGAGAGCTCTCTCATCCCTTCTGCCATGTGAGGACACAACAAGAAAACAGCTGTCTATGATTTAGGAAGCGGGCCCTCAATCAGTCACCAGATCTGCTGGGGCCTTGATCTTGGAATTCCCAGCCTCCAAAGCTGTGAGAAATGAATGTTTGTTGTTTAATCTACCCAGCCTATGGTATTTTTGTTATAGCAGCCTGAAAAGACTAAGTCATGGCCCTTAGTCAATAACAACTGAAGAATGCATTAGTAGGAAAGCCGTGCCTCCTTGTCTCCAATTGGGACAAACTGGTGGGCACTACACTTCAGTTGAACTGTGGGATCAGGCTGCAGCTGTCTTCCTAAGGATTTTGCCACCACTTACAATCTTGTTCTTGCCCTCTCCTGCTTTCTTATCCTGCTGTTCTGGTGCCACTTTTTAAAAAGTTTATCCCAAAAGTACTTCTTCATAAATTGCATGTGGATCTTCACCTCAGGGTATACTTCTAGAGAACCCAACCCCAAAATGTCTTACTCACCATTAAGGCTCAGCCCTGCTATGTGTAGATCAAATACACGTGAAAGAGAGAGTAGAAAGCCATTCCCTTCAAGCTTATGAGATTGTAGGAAGGGTAGGAAAGATGGATATAGGGAAAGCATGTAGTCAGTCATGCATCCTGATCACCCCTCTGTAAACTTGGAGTTTAGAATAGGAAGCTACAAAAGACACTGCAGATGAGATCACTTAGCATCCGTTGCAACCACCTTCTAGCTTACTTTCCTGTACAATCAAACCTGGAAATTTAAGAACATTTCTCAGAGTTCCTTGCCTCTGGACTTCTGTATGTGACCCAGTTTCTTAAATCCGTGTTCAACTTGGAGGCAGCAACATGAGTTAGTGGTTTCATGTGGGAAGAGTTGATCGTCTGGAAAGTATAGGGGCTGATGCATTCTGTCCTCACCTGTGGGGGCGTTTCTGGTATTCAGTGTCAAAGATCTTAGTGGTGGGTCTGGGAGAAAATTGTGTATTTTCCTAGGCTTCATTAACTCTTGATACTTTGATCCTGAGGGTATGGCATCTTTATATTTTGATCCTGAGAGTATAGCATCTAGGTCCATTCAGAATATCTAACATATTTTAATACACATTTTGTGCCAGATTAGTTTGTGACTCCTGTTCTCTACAACTAAGAATCCTGGCAGACACAGGAGGTGGTTAAGAGAGGTTGAAGATAAAGCTGAGATAGGGTCATTTTCCCGCTTGCCCCAGAAACAAGAGACAATGGAGTGGTTAGACAGAGATAACTAGAGCTAGTACTACAAAGCTGCCCTTGGTTCTTAAATGGCACCAGGAAATTTGGAAAATTCTGCATGCCCCCAGTGGGCTGCCTAGAGTCTAATTGGGCAGCACACCAGAGTGGGTTGCTATAGTACTAGTGTCTAAATTGAATGACAATCACAGCATGTTGTAGATTATGAAAATGGCCACAAAATATTTCTTTCCCCCATGCATACCCTTTGGTAGTGTACTCTTACGCTTGTTTTAGTCAACGGGACATTACCAAGCATTATACAAAAATTGGCTTGAAAAGCAATTGTGCAGTGGAGTTTGCTCTCTTTCTGCTTTTTGGAACTCAGCTGCTATATGAAAAAGTCTGGATTTGCCTGCTAGATAACAAGGGATATGTAGGCTAGTAACCCTCATAGCCCCTGCCCACCACCACACCTGTGAATGGAGCCCTATGAGGCCCTCCAATCCCTGGCTGACCTGCCAGCTGACCATAAACACATAAGCAAGCCTTGCTGAAATCACTTGAGTCTGGCCCAGACAAGGAACTGCCCAGCAGAATCATGAGCTAAATAGTTGTTTTAAACCACTAAATTTTAGGGTGGTTTATTGTGCAGCTAAAACTAACAAACATATCAAGACTTCAGAGATTTCTTAGGCACTGCTGGGAACTAAGATCAGGTCAGGTTGTCAGGAACACAGGTCACAAATGGCATCAGCCAAAATTTCAGCAGCGGATGTCTGCAGAAAAACATGGATGGAATCAGATCAATACCATCTTATGGGCTCCATCTTCTTCCCCTAGTGCCATGAGGTAGAGTAAGCCCTGTAGGCTTCTTAGAAACAATTGGAGATGCAAAAAACAAACAAACAAACAAATAAACCCTGAAACCTGGGTTCATCCAAATAAAACTCTATTTAAATCATTAGAATTAATGGAATTTTCCAGGTTGGACTAAAACTTAATTTTCATTTTATCTTGTGGAGTGAAAAGGAATATACCAGTTATAAAAAAATGGAGTTAGATTGTAAGGTGACTCAGCATAGGCAACATAATATTTTCTTTTTTCAATAATTGATTTTTATAATATTTTTTCATTACCATTTATCCTCTTATACCCTCTTCCACCTCCACTTACCCTCCCCCCCCACAATCACAACACCATTGTCTGTGTCCATGAGTCCTTCTTCTTTTTTGTTCAATCCCTGCACCCCAACCCACCCCCTTTGAGCTGTCTCTATTCTGCTTGTTACTTTAGTTTGTTCATTAGATTCCACATGTGAATGAAATCATATAGTATTTGTCTTTCTCTGACCGGCTTATTTCACTTAGCATAATGTTCTCCAGGTCCATTCATGCTATCAGAAAGGGTAAATTTTTCTTCCTTTTTTTACTGCTGCATAGTATTCCATTGTGTTAATGTATCATAATTTTTTTAATTCACTCATCTACTGATGGACACTTAGGCTGCTTCCATATCTTTGCTATTGTAAATAACACAGCAATGAACATAGGGGTGCTTATATTGTTTTGAATTAGTGTTTCCAGTTTCTTCAGATAAATTCCCAGAAGTGGAATCACTGGGTCATAAGGCAGTTCCATTTTTAATTTTTTAAGGGATGTCCATACTGCTTTCCACAGTGGCTGTACCAGTCTGCATTCCTACCAACAGTGCAAAAGGGCTCCCCTTTCTCCACAACCTCGCCAGCACTTGTTGTTTGTGGATTTATTGATGGTAGTCATTCTGAGAGGTGTGAGGTGATATCTCACTCTGGTTTTAATTTGCATCTCTCTGATGATTATGATGTTGAGTATCTTTTCATATGTCCATGCGGTCATTTGTGTGTCCTTTTTGGAGAAGTGTCTACTCAGGTCCTTTGCCCGTTTTTTTTTTTTTTTTTTTAAGATTTTATTTATTTATTTTCAGAGAGAGGAGAAGGGAGGGGAGAAAGAGCAATGTATGGTTGCCTCTCACATGGCCCTCACTGGGGACCTGGCCTGCAACCCAGGCATATGCCCCGACTGGGAATCGAACCGGGACCCTCTGGCTCCCAGCCCGCGCTCAATCCACTGAGCTACACCAGCCGGGCCTTTGCCCGTTTTTTAATTGGATTGTTTTTTTTTTTTTTTTTGGTGTTGAGTTATATAAGTTCTTTATAAATTTTAGATATTCACTCCTTATCAGATGTATTGGTGAATATGTTCTCCCATTCAGTGGGTTGTATCTTTACTTTGTTGATGGTTTCCTTTGATGTGCAAAAACTTTTTAGTTGGATGTAGTCCCATTTGTTTATTTTTTCTCTTGTTTCCCGTACCTGAGGAAATAGATCAGAAAAAATATTGCTACGAGCAAAGTCCGAGATTTTACTGCCTATGTTTTCTCAGTAAGGATAGAAGGTATTTTAGATATAAATACCCAGAAACTTCAGTGTAGCAATACAGGGAAGTTCATAAGACAGGAGCATATGCATGCACATGTATGTGGAACAAGAATTACCTATTCTCAAATTCATAGCACCTCAAATTGTGGCCTATAAAACTCTGCTGGTCTGCAAATTATTTTTAGTCCAAAAGTAGTTATAACTAGTTTAGGCACTTGGTGTAGGAGCTAACACATATACCTATTAATTCAGGGGCTCTCTCTCATCCATTTTTGTATGCTCCCCCAGTTACTACCCCATTACCCCCAACATTCCTGGAGCCTTTAATGTAGCATTACTTCTTGGCATTTTGTAATCTCCACTGTGTGTGTTGCCTTCCATTGGAGGGATACAAAAAGCATGGTCCAGGTGGCCCAATGTTTTCTAGGATTAAAAACAATCATTTAGCCTGGCTGGTGTAGCTCAGTGGATTGAGCGCAGGCTGGGAACCAGAGGGTCCCGGTTCGATTCCCAGTTGGGGCACATGCCTGGGTTGCGGGCCAGGTCCCCGATGAGGGCCATGTGAGAGGCAACCATACATTGCTCTTTCTCCCTCCCTTCTCCTCTCTCTGAAAAGAAATAAATAAATTCTTAAAAAACAAAACAATCATTTAGATTTTCATTACAGTCACTTTTCCTCCTAATGACCCAAGAATCCTTCAGATGAAGAGGTAAGTTTAAATGACTGCTAGCATACTGTACTTAGAATCACTACTGCCTCTCAGTGACCAAGGCTTTTGGTATCGGTTTCAGGTCTTTATGATTGAGATTAGGTTTCTACGTTCTCCAGCTGCTGCAACATTAATTAATCATCTTCAGTAGCTTTGTTACTGTGTCAAATTCACTGTGCTTCTTTCTATCCTCAAAATGAGGTAATTCCCAGGAGTATCTCAGTCTCTTATGCAAATAAACTTCTGACCACCTGTTCCAACAATTAGCCAGACATGACCAGACAGGCTTGTATCCTTGACTGGTTTTATCTGGTGCCAGGAATGTTACTACTGTGGCTGCTATGGCTACTCTCTGTACAATAATACATAAATGCATATAGCATTTTTCAATTTAGAAGGGAATGTCCAATCAATGGGCTTACCTGAATATTTTCCAAAACCTGTGAGGTAGGTATTATCATCACTTTTAGGAGAATTTTTGGTTTCCTCTTTCAAGGATGTTGTGATGATTGCAGATATAAAGAAAATATAAGCAAGATGAGAGAAAGAGAGGGGATGGAGAGAGAGAGGCACTGATTTTCTGAAAAGCAGACTTTGACGGAGGTTGAAGAAATTATGAGATTAAAGAAAAGGTGCACTAGTAGAAGATCTGTGATTTGGCATTGCTAGACGTTGGAGAAGTTTAGGAAAGTGAGATAAAAACTGTTTCAGTGATACAGGTGTGGGGTTTTTTCCTCCCTCCATCTCTTGTGCCATTGAGTTTCCTAAAAATTGTTGTACTAGGAACCAGAGGTGATGGAGGTACAAATATGCAATTTCATTTTAAAAATTGGTGAAGGGAAGGATGGCTACTTAAATATGGCCTCTTACTCTAATGCAAGGAAAGTGAAATCTTTGTGGCATTGGAGAAAAAGAATTAAGAGGATCTGAAAGAAGAATGGGCATAACCAATGAGTAATTAAAACTGTCAGCTTTTACTAAATAACTCAGAGAGGTTAATTGATTTGCTGCATGTTATACAGCTACTAAGAGCTGAAGCTGAGATGTGAACCAAGGTGTGTTTGCTACCAAAGCTGATTTTCATCCCATGATATAATGTCTGACAGCAGGATAATACTTAGAGGCAGAACCAAGATAGCTAAGGCATTTTACCTTTACTTCCTCATAGAAGTGCTGACATTCCAGGACACACAGACAACAGAGCCAGTGCCATAACTTTTGATTTAAAAAACAAAGCCAAAAATATGGCTTAAGACAAAAGATTTTGAAGATTATATAATCAGTAATAGTTGTTTTCACCCTGAGCCTAGATAGACATTTATTGCCTGATGAGAAGGGAGATAAAGTCAGAAAACAGGAAGGACCTTGAGCATCACTGCAGTTCTTGGAAACACACCCTTGGCCCTGCTAATCCCTGTGAAAATTGGGACAAGTCCTTGTGAGAGAGAGAGAGACTTGAAATCTCCAAAACCACTACCGGGTGTTTAGGTTTAGATTGACAATCACATTCAAAAGGTACTATCAGCTTCACATAACATCAAGTTTACCTACCTTTACCAAATGATGTGCGACACTGACAGCATTACCCCCAGGCATGGATTCTAATGTCTTTACAGGGACTTGCAAGGTCACAAGAGATAAGGTTGAGTATATATGGACTACCTAATACCAAGGATGCTCTGTGGTCTTATGAGCATTTATATTTTTATAATATTGTAAACCTTTAGGAGTACATGACTAGATTCCATTCTCCAATGCTCCTGAGTCTCATCAATCATAGATGACACAATTAACTGATGAACAATCTCAATAACCATGTATAGCTTGCCCATACAACAGTGTTCAGTACATAGCAGCCTCCATAGGACCCTAGTTTATCTTGGATCTAGTATACTTCTACACATCCTTTGAGTTAGGGTTGCAAGAAGTTATATCATGGGTCAAATATTTCGGTGTGCCTGAGATGGAGGAACTTTTATAATCCACCTATTAGTGGGATAGAGACGGATTCACTTAAGACATCTTTATAACATTCAAGTATGACCACACAGGACCTACTATGGCCAAGATGACTTGATAGAGAGCCAATCCACTTGTAAAGGCCTTGCCATTAGCCAAAGATGATGTAGGAGTGATTTGTGTAGACTGATGACTAGAGACAAGAGTGAAATAAAGAAGGGAAGTAGAAGATGCCAGAATGGATAAATAATGACTATCCATAGAGGATTTTCCCCACCCCACATGATTAAAATTATGAAATATAAATACTTTTACTAATGTATACATGCCTGCACCCAAAATACTTTTTCAAATGAAAATTCATAAGTACATTATGAAAATTCTTTCAGTACTCTAGTTCTATATAAAAAAAGAATGCATTGGGAAACCAGGCAAAAAGATCAAGTCACTCAGCCTGGCCTCAAATTTCTCTGTAGCATAAGTCTAAAAGACAACAGTGAACTTCCTACAAAATATTCAAGGAACAAACAGATGAGCCAAGGATTTTATATCTAGCCAAGCTGTCCTGAAAGCATAAAGGCAACAGAAAATAATTATGAATATGCAAGAATATAAGGGGTTATTGCTATCATGAGCTTTTCTTGAGAAAACTATGAGAGGATGAACTGTAGCCAACCAGTAGATAACTGGGGAAAGGACTAGTGGTGAGCACCAAATGTATTTTAACTGCAGAGTTAAGACTAAAACACATGTGGGGATTAGGATGATAGATGACAAAATAAATGCTGTATGTCCAAACAAGGTTTGAAATAATGCATTTTAAAAATATTGTGAGAAGAGAGAAAAGTAAGTGTTTTTGGATTACTTTAACTGGAGGTTAAAATACATCATTTTGGACTTTCAAAGAAAATCTTGGAAATCTACAAGGTCTGTTCAGAAAGTATCCAGCCACACAATATGAAAAATATAGATATTTATTGAAGAAGATACAAGATACAAGAAACATTGTACATAGGACAACAATGCCTCAGTCCCTTTCAAAGTAGGCACCCTGGGACCTCACACAGTTCTCGCAATTTCTATCAGCTGCCCTGTGGTATTTTCCTGAATTTCGTCAGTGATCTGAAATGTCTTCCCTTTCAAAGGTGATTTTAGTTTTGGGAAAAGCTAGAAGTCACAGGGTGCCAAATCTGGGCTACAGGGGGGCTGAGTCACCTGAGTGATTTCATGTTATGCCAGAAAACTCTGCAAGAGCCTGGCTGGTGTAGCTCAGTGGAATGAGCATGGGCTGGGAACCACAGAGTCCCGGTTCGATTCCCAGTCAGGGCACATGCCTGGGTTGTGGGTCGGGTCCCCAGTGAGGGCCATGTGAGAGGCAACCACACATTGCTGTTTCTCTCCCTCTCTTTCTCCCTCCCTTCCCCTCTGTCTAAAAATAAATAAATAAATAAATAAAATCTTAAAAAAAACAAAACAAAACTCTGCAAGAGACACGATGCACGACTAGGTACATTGTCATGATGAAGCTGCCAATCACCAGTTGCTCATAGCTGTGGCCTTCTGAATCTGAATAGTTTCCATGGAGGAATGGTCAAGCTTAACATAACATTTGATGCAGATTCGTTGCTCTACTCACTCAGTCATTTTAATAGTCACACAGTAGACATGCTCACTCAGTGGTGCTTAACTCTCCCACTGACTAGTACAGTGAAGTCGTCATTGTTCACCTCTGTGCATTCCAGTCCACTGTCCTTGGCTGCTAGGTTATACCGATGTCGCGCAAACCGTTCTCATTATATTAACTATGGCTCGACTTTTCCCAGACAGACCTCGTATACATGAATAACAATGTACAAAGATAGCATCAAGAAAGAATGTTAACTGTAAATTAAATTAAAAAAAAGAAAGATTATTTCAGAGGTAATTGATGAAACGTAAGGAAGAAGAAAAAATAAAGAATTTGGGTTATTTGCAAATGTCATCTAGATTATTTGTTCGAACAATCAGCTTGTTAAAAGTTAAAATGTGTCAGACTCTTCTTTAACAAAAAACTATTTAATGCAACTTGTTATGGAAGAGAATGTGATGGGGGCGTCTAAGGATTACAGTCTAACTGAGACAGAATGATTTTATGAATAGATTGGAGTTTTGTCATTTATGTAGCATCATATGACATTTAAACCACAGGACTCCACATTGCTGAAAGAATATATGATTAAAATGGGCTTATCATGCAGGAATTTACTTTTAAAAAACTTATGCATACAGTAATTGTGAAGTATTCTGTTATGATACTATAAATGTTTCTTCCAAGGAAAGATGAACATCCAGGTATCTAAAAGGGTACACAAGTGGAGGGGTGCACTTGCCACTTATGAGTATGTAATTATTACAATTGTGCTCACTTAGAGTGCACTATAATGATCAATCTCATAAATTACTTTGAGCTAAGCTATCTCATGGAAAAAAGTACTAGAAGATTAACAGCCTTCATATGTAGAATGCATAACTAATTTCAAATTAGCGCTAAGAAAATTCATAAACTCATGTGGAGAAAAGGGAACCCTACTGCACTGTTGGTGGGAATGCAGACTGGTGCAGCCATTGTGGAAAACAGTATGGAACTTCCTCAGAAAATTGAAAATGGAACCGCCTTTCGACCCAGAAATTCCACTACTGGGATCATACCCTAAGAATCCTAAAGAACCTATGCACTCCAATGTTCATAGCAGCACAATTCACAATAGCTAAGTGCTGGAAACAACCTAAGTGCTCATCTACAAACGAATGGATCAAGAAACTATGGTACATCTACACAATGGAATTTTACACAGCAGAGAGAAAGAAGGAGCTTATACTCTTTGCAACAGCATGGATGGAACTGGAGAGCATTAT
>PVJI01020321.1:0-29266 GCA_004026765.1 Micronycteris hirsuta | reverse complement strand
TATCAGAAGAGTAGCAAATAAAATTAATATAAGTACAAAGAAAAAATAAGAATAGGGTAGAAATCAATAAAATTGAAGATACTAGAAAAATCAACAAAACTAAAAGATGGTTCTTGAAAAACTGGTAAGCCAGATTACATACAGTAACTTATTTATGAGACAGAGAACAAAAATTACTAATATCAAAAATGAAAAAGTATATATCCCTACAGATTTCACAGATATTAAAGGATGGTAAAATAATATAATGAACAAGTATATGCCAAATTTGATAACATAGTTCAAATAGGTTAATTCCTTAAAAGATAAAATTTGCAAACTCCCAACAGAAGAAATAACCAATTTGAATAGCTCTTTATCTACCAAATAAGTCAATAATTAATAACCTTCCTAGAAAAAAAAAAACAGGTCCTGATGGGTTCACAGGTAAATTCGATCAAACATTTAATAAAGAATTATACCAATTCTCTACAATCTCTTTCAGAAAATAGAAACAGAGGGAATATTTTCTAACTTATTTTATGAGGCCAGCATTACCCTAATAGCAACACCAGACTAAGGCATTGCAAGAAAAGAAAACTCCAGTTCAATATTTCTCATAAACATGAATGCAAATGTCCTCAACAAAATATTGGTAAATCCAATTCAATGATGTGTAAAAGAATTATACACTCTGAATAAGTGGGATGTACCCAAGTTATGTAAGGCTGGTTCAACAGTCAGAAATCAATTAATGTAATGCCTCACACATTAACAGACTGAAAAAGAAAAATCACGTGATTATATCAATTGGCGCAGCAAACACATTTGACAAAGTCCAACAGCCATTCAGGATAAACATTCACGCTAAAATGGGAGTAGAGGGAAACTTCCTCAACCAAATGAAGAATAGTTACAATGAAGCTACAGCTGATATCATGCTTAATGGTGAGAACCTTGCACCAGCCCAAAAAGGGGAATCTTGAAGCTTTCCCACTAAGATCACATACATAACAAGGATAGCCCTTCACACCACTCCTTTTCAACTCCGTACTGGATTTCCTAGCTAGTGAAATAAGGAAAGAGAGAAACTGTTTATTGATCAAGAAAGAAGAAATACTAACTGTCTTTGTTCATTGATGACATGTTCACCTACATAGAAAACTCCAAAAGAAACAATAAAAACTCTGGAAAATAATAAACAGAATAAAAGGTTGATATACAAAAGCAAATCACTTCCTTATATACCAGCAAATAACCAGTAGAAATTGAAATTATAAAAACAATACCATTTACATTAACACCCCCAAATGAAATGCTTATACATACATCTAACAAAATATGTAAAAGATCTTTGAGGAAACTAGAAAACTCGAATGAATGGCACTAAAGGACTATCCATGTTTATGGATAAGAAGACTCAATATTGTCAAGATACCGTTCTTCCCAACTTGATTGACAGATAAAAATTAACCCAATCCAAATCCCAGCAAGTTATTTTAAATATATCAACAAATTAGTTTTGAAATTTATATGGGAAGGCAGAAGACCCAGAATAGAGAACACAATATTGAAGGTGAAAATAAATAAAGACTGGCACTACCCTACTTCAAGACTAAAAGTAAATGTAATCAATACTGTGGAATTGGTAAAGGTTAGACAAATAAAATAGAATAGAATAGAGATCCAAGAAATAGACCAATACAAATATAGGCAAATCACTTTGACAAAAGAGTGACAGTAATAAAGTGGATCAAAAGTAATCTTTTCAACAAATGATGCTGAAATATCTGAACATCCATATCTGAAAAAATAAAAATAGAATCTATACAAAGACCTTACAACCTTCACAACAATTAGTTAAAAGTGAATTTGATATCTAAATGTAAAAAACAAAGCTAAGAATATAAAATAGGAGAAAATCTAGATGACCTTGGGTAGAACAATGACTTTTTAGATTTAACAGTCCCAGCCCATGAAAGAAATCATTGATAAGTTGGACTTCATTACATTTAAAAATTCTGCTCAGTGAAAGACAACATGACAGACGGGTGCAAAACTTATCAGGATGATCACTTCATAAGTTACACAAATGTCTAATCACTATGTTGAACACCTGAAGCTAATGCATATTGTATGTCAACTACTATTGAAAAAATTTAAAAAGGGAATGACAAAAAAGAAAATATTTGCAAGACACATCTGATATGAAAAGAATTCTCAAAACTCAACTAAAAGAAAGCAAACAACCAGATTAAAAAATGGGCCAAAGACCTAAACAGATGTCTTACCAAAGAAGATATACATATGACAAATAAGCATATGAAAAGAAAATCCATGTGATATGTCATCAGCATAGTGCAAATTAAAACTAGATAGCACTATACATCTATTTGAACAGACCAAGTCCAGAGTACTGACACTCCAATTAGAATGTGGAGCAGCAGAAACTTGCATTTATTGCTAGTGAAAATGCACAATGCTACAGACACTTTAGAACATAGTTTGGCACCCATAAAATGTACACCACCAATAGTAAATATTAATTACTAATTACCTAATAGTAAATCCTAAGTAAATGAAGGACTTTGGCCAGTTACGATGTGTCAGAGCAGTTTCATCAATTGTAACAGATGCACTGTTTTGGTGGGGAATGTTGGTGGTGGGAAAGGCTGTGCATGTGTGTGAGTAGCTCCGTGTGGGAAATCTCCTTCTTTCCCTCAATTTTTCTATGAACCTTCAACTGCTCTAAAAAAAGTCTTCATTTTTTTAGATTTTATGTATACATAACAGAATAATGTAAGAAAGGCATTCGAGAATAAGGTTCAAGAATATTAGATCCTTTGTAGTGTCTATTCAATGCTCAATTATTTATTCCTAGCATTTGGGTGTGTGCAGTGTAAGAGTACTCTGAGTTTCCCAAGAAAAAAATGTGTGTGTATAACAGAAGACTGATTACAAGAGTAACTGTTTTTGACCTGACTTAATTCATAAGTATAATGCTAATTTTTACTTTTAGATGTAATTTATCATGTTGGTGATGTACCTGTTTTGATTTAATTTTTCATAAAATGTTTAAATCGTGCTTTAAAGTATTTTCTTCCAAATTTCCTTTTTGGTCGATTTTATTTCCTCTTTCTATTTCACGCTCCGTTCTCAAGACCTATCTTTTCTTCCCTAACTATTTTCACATCTGAATTTCCTTTTATTTATCTTCCTAGATCAGGATTTATCATCTCTTCACCATATTGTTTTAATGATTTCCCATATGACAGATGATTAGTACCATGAAAATAGAGACTGTTCTCCTTTATATCCTAAATGCTGAGCACAATGCCTGAGTGCAGTGAGGAAGCTTTAAAAATGTATCATAAGTAAGTGAACAAACAAGTGAATAAGGAAGATGAATTTTCTAATTAATTCTCCCCTTCTCTCCAAAAAATGCTCAATAAATAATCAGACTATTCAACTGCTTGCATTAGAGCATTTTTTTTTTGCTGGAAAAATATGTATTCAATCACCATTTTATTGGAATGAATTTCATTTCTTCCACTATTTGAAAACTGATTGAGTTCTTAAATTATCTAGTAAATTACTTCCACCAGACTAACTAAATTTTTCTCTTCATGGTAATAGTGTCTCACAGATCTGTAAGCTCTTCAAGATATCAAAATAAATGAAACAGCCATGTGCAAGGAATACAAAAAGTAGCAAAATATTCAAACATTTAATTTAATGGTTACTATTGATCAGAAAATTATCTCCTAAATATTGCAAGAATCCTGGAAGATTATTATTCTTGCATGGGCCTAATTTTCTCTCCCCTGTTGCTTTTAAACTTGTCTATATGAAAGCTTTCTTTGTCTAGTTTTCTTTTCTATGTTTTGCATTATTGTTGAATGCTACAAGTGAGAAATTGATGGAATTCAAGTGCAATACTAAAGAAGTAAAGTAGAGTGGTGAAGAGCAAGAGATTTGGAGCCAGACCACTTGAGCTTAAATTCTTACTGTGAAACTTTGGTACTTTTATTAATCTTTATGAACCTCAGCAACCTTATCTGTATAATATGAATATCATACTATTTACTCTGTGAGTCTGGGGTGAGGGTTCAATAGGTGCCTGATGCATTAATAATTTTCACACACTTTATTATCATTTGTTTTTCACTTTAACCCTGGTTTAGTCTTCATATGCAGAATGAAATTAGTCATTAAATAATTAATCAAGAATATATAGTAAAATTATGTTAAGTGAAATAAGCCAGGCAGTGAGGAACACAAATCATATGATCTCACCTTTAAGTGGAACCTAATCAACAAAAGAAAAAAGGAAACAAAATATAACCAGAGACACTGAAATTAAGAACCATCTGACAGAAACCAGAGGGGAGGTGGGAGAGGACAATGGGGGGAATGGTTTTCAGGAACTACTACAAAGGACACATGGACAAAACCAAGAGGTAGGGTTGGAAGCAAGGGAGGGAGGTGGGTTTGGCTGGGGTGGGGAGTGGTAGGGGGTAAATGCAGACAACTATAATTGAACAACAATAAAATAATTAAAAAAAGAATGTATAGTAAAATACATAGTAAAAAATAATATGAAGGGGAAGGTTGTCCTTTTCAAATATATTCCAACAGAAACCTTTTTTATGTATGAAGTATCCCAGTTATCACCTATTTAGGTGATACATTTGTATACTATTCTTTGTTAGCAACAACTGACCAGAATGTAACTTTCTAATTCTAGTGTTTCTTTCTACTTTTTCTCAGCCAACTTACATTAAAGAAAATCAATATCAATATGAGTAATATTTAAAGTCTGAGTTTAACTTAAGTATATAATATTAACATATACATCCCTGTATGTACATACTGCTAGGAGAAACTTCAAACCGTGGAATTCTGGGCTTCCTTAAATAAATTCAGCCTGTACTTCAATTACTGATTTCTTTCATTATAGTGTAGCATCACATGGCATGATTCGTGCTTTAATGCTTCATGATAATTCACTTAGTGTTCCTGGCTCACATTTTGAGGCTGTATACTGGCAATGACAGGGTAGATAAACCTTAAAAAAACTTTCACGCATTTGGTCTATTATGCACTGACCAGCAATCATATATATGCTAATCATAGCTATGCTAATTACTATGCTAAATCATGGTTATGATAATTATAGTTTGGTATATTTATACAAAGAGAAAGAACGAAAGAGCAGACTGAAATACCAGGACCAAAATATTTCTTGCCCTTAATGTCAAAAATCTATTTGAAGGCAATCTACAAACAGAAAATTCTCGATAGGTAGCAACTCCGTGTTTGCTCATATACTATTCGGCTGGAAGTAAGTTCCAGTGAGAAATTCATAAGCCTTGCTTCTTCTATGCATTATTGCTACCATACAGCCACGTGGGGTTCTACTGTCCACTGCCAATAAACTCCGCAGGCACAGGTTTGGTGGAAAAGGAAAGGTTTTATTTATTTTTATTTTTTTAGGCCGAACAATTTTGGAAGAATAATGGGCTTCTGCTTCAAATCTTACTTCATTTAAAACACCCAAAGGCAAATAACCCCTCCATCGCTTGCCTGCTCAGTTCAAGGATGCACCTGGAATCCCTTCTCCCATTAAAAAACACACCATTCTTTGGGAAATGCAAGGCTGGTTCCCCACCTCACACCATCACAGTTTGGATCCTGGCGTCTTTTGGAGTCTGTGGGTACAGGCAACCTTCTCTCAGGGTGCTGCCCTTTTCCTCCAGTCGCTGCCAGCTTATTGTGCTTGTGGAGGTGCCGACTTGACTTGTCACACCACGGGGTCTTTTGGGCCTGACAGCCTGGTAATGCTCTGACCCCTGACCCATGACCCTGACCCACAACAGGAAGGAAGAGTGAGTTTCAGCATGCTCTCCACTTTTAAAGTCTGGCCCCAAAACTCATGTGTGACAAAGGTGTTCAGCTTGTCAGCTAATGCAGGATTATGTCCACAAGGCATCTGGCATCTTTGCGCAGCGTGGCGCATCACCACATTGTTCAAGCACTGGCCGCGTGGTTGCCAGAACAACGTACACTGACTGTGTGCTGGCTTGTGTACTAGGGTATGGGATCAGGCCCCAGCCTGAGTGTATGGAATCAGGCCCCAGCTCCGGTTTCTATCCCGAACTGTCTTTGGTGCTTCCCAACATCTCTCCGTGGTGTCTCCTCCGAGGAAGGCGGGCTCCTTCACTGGCTGCTGCTTCACTCCGATATCTTTGGGTTTCCTAAAGTCCTTCTCCTTTCTCCAGGAGAGTCAGCCTATTTGCGGGACTGGGGCTCCCTCACCCTCCAGCAATTTGGCCAGATCCCTACCCCATTACATTAGTCATTGTAAATCAACAAACATCTGCCCTAGTCCTGCAAATGTAGGCTCCAGGGCACCGGCGGATGTAACAGACCAAAATTTAGATGTTTACTTTTTCCGGTATTTGTGTAATTCAACACAATTGGGCTTTGGGCAATGACTTTTTATTTATTTATTTATTTATTTATTTATTTATTTATTTATTTATTTATTTTAAAGATTTTATTTTTATTTTATTTATTTTTAGAGAGAGGGGAAGGGAGGGAGACAGAAAGGGACAAAAACAGCAACGTATGGTTGCCTCTCACATGGCCCTCACTGGGGACCTGGCCTGCAACCCAGGCATGTGCCCTGACTGGGAATTGAACCGGGATCCTTTGGTTCCCAGCCCGCTCTCAATCCACTGAGCTATGCCAGCCAGGGCTGACTTTTTATTTAGAGTGTATATACCATATAATGCCATATTGTTATTTTTTGCATACATAGAAATCAACTTCCATGTTGTTTAAGTCAAAATAAAATTAAAAATTTTTTTAAGATTTTATTTATTTATTTTTAGAGAGGGGAGATGGGAGGGAGACAGAGAGGGAGAGAAACAGCAATGTGTGGTTGCCTCTCACATGGCCCTCACAGGGGACCTGGCCTGCAACCCAGGCATGTGCCCTGACTGGGAATCGAACCGGGACCCTCTGGTTCCCAGCCCGCACTCAATCCACTGAGCTGCACCAGCCAGGCTAAAATATTTTTGATAAATTAAAGCAACGGAATGTAATTTTTATGACACTGTTTGGGTGTCATTCTACTCATAGAGGCAGAGAAATGGATTTAAATATTCTCCTAAAACATTGAGAAGCTGATTTTATTAAATATAAAGTATATTTTTGATATGGTACGTCCTAATCATGACACCACCATATTATTCACGTATGATTTTGTTCATAAATTGCATACAGAATCCAGTGCATATATTTTAATAATAAGAAGTATTATATTGTTTAACAATTTTATGGACTTTTAATGAACTGGCTTAGCTATGCAATTTACTTTTGATAAGGAGTCAAAAGAAAATCAATGAGATTGCTGCAAGATAACAAACACAGGAAGTGTCAGAGAGGAGCTTTTTTGTCACAGTATTTCACGTTGGTTTTGGTGAGACATGCTACAGAGCCGAGAACTGATTACAAGGTGCCAATTCTGTCTTGCTGGAGGAAGAGTGAAGCTGTCCTTTCAGTAAAACAACTCAATTACTTTTTTTCTGAAATCCAAAGAACTATTTACATCGAGTATAGAAAGTGGAGCATCATCTTGTAATGATCCTAAAAATCTAATAATATGCATGTTATCCAAAAAATGAAAACATGACTGGTCCTAATAAATCATATTGGCTATTGACTACCCTACAATGGGCTGTGCCAAGTTAAGATTAAAAGATCATGTTTCTAATTTATAGATGGAAAAACATAAAAATAGAAAGGGAGATTTTTTCTTAATCCTCTTAATCAGCTTAATATCAGTTATAGGAAAATTCTACTTATATATTCCTATTAAGAAATATTTATTGAAAGCATACATGTTGCAATAAGTATTTCTTGGTTTCATGTTTTAATAAAAAATCAACTTAAAGGATTATTTTAAATACTCTAGAAGTGTCATTTATTTTCATTAATTGCAATCATTTCTGTCTATATGGACTGGTTTTAGTAATAATAGAAATAATATTATAAATGACTTACATGTATTAGGTATTCTCCATTTGCCATGCTCTGTGCTAGGCACCCTACACTTGTATCATTTCATGTTTACCTACGAGAAAGGTAACATCTCCATTATCCATATAAAGTTACACAAATACGTTCATAACAAAGTTAGCATGTAGAAGTGCTGTAATTCTAACACAGGCAGTCGTGGGATTTAATTATTATATTAACTCAAACGATTTTGCCACAGGTTCATATTTGGTGCCATGCTTGAGTTCTAGCTCTGCCTCTGTGGGCCCCCATGGACTAACGAGAATGAGATGACACTTCTTGCATGGCATGCTACAGGAAGTCAGTAACACCGAAATGGGGTATTGATGTCTTCCTAATACCCAGTTTTAGAAAGCACTTCCCCAGATATTTGTTAATACACAGGTAAGGGTTGTCTTGCATGCTCTTCTTTCAGCCTTATTTCTCAACAATAGCAAGGGTCTCCAGGTTGTCCCCTTAGTCCTTCCCACTGCCAGTGTTCTAGTCCCAAACTTAATTCCTTGTTTGGATTTTCCTTTACATGTACGTCCTCTTCATCTCCCTACTTCACTCTGATCTCACCTTGTTTATACTTTCTAAATTATAAAACCCATCATGTCACTCTGTGACTTCAATTTTTTACATGATACTTCACTGCTAACAGTTGAAAACTGATGTAAAGACTACTTTATTTGCCCTGGCTGGTATGGCTCAATGGGTTGAGTGCTGGCCTGTGAAGCAAAGGGTCGCTGGATCATTCCCAGTCAGGGCACATGCATGGTTGTGGGCCAGGTTCCCCAGTGCGGGGCACTCAAGAGGAAACCATCTCTCCCTCTCTTTCTCCCTCCTTTCCCTTCTCTCTAAAACATAAATAAAATCCTTAAAATAAGAAAGACTACTTTATTTAAAAATAGACAAATGACTTGAAAAGACACCCCTCCAAGGAGGACATACAGAGGGCCTATAGACACATGAAAAAATACTCAACATCACTAGCCGCTAGAGAGATGCAAATTAAAACCACAATGAAATACCACCTCACACCGGTCAGAACGGCCATCATAAACACATCAACAAACAAGTGTTGGAGAGGATGTGGAGAAAAGGGAACCCTAGTGCACTGTTGGTGGGAATGCAGACTGGTGAAGCCACTGTGGAAAACAGTATAAAATTTCCTCAAAAAGTAAAGATGGCACTGCTTTTCAATCCAGCAATCCCACTGCTGGGACTATACCCTAAGAATAGTGAATCACTAATTCAAAAGAACCTATGTACCCTACCGTTCATAGCAGTATTACTTACGATAGCGAAGTGCAGTCTAAATGCTCATCAGTAAATGAGTGGATCAAATACATTTACATAATGGAGTACTACACAGCAGAAAGAAAGAAGGACCTCCTGCCCTTTGAGACAGCACGGATACAACTGGAGAGCACTGTACTAAGTGAAGAAAGCCAGATGGTGAAAGACAAATACCATATGATCTCATCTATATGTGGAAACTAATCAATAAAACAAACAAATGAGCAAAATATAACCAGAGACTTGGAAATAAAGAACAAACTGACAGTGACCATAGGGGAGAGAGGAGGAGGATAACATGGGGAAAAAGAGGGAAGGGAAGCCAAAGAACACGAATAGAGGGCTCTCATGGGGAATTGACTGTGGAAGTCGGGGGAATGGGGTAGGGAGAGCAATGGGGAAAAATGTAACTGAACAATAAATAAATTAAAAATGAAAACTAAAAATAAAAAAGACTTTATTTAGCTAAGCAAATATTTGACTTTGAATATCTCATGGCTGGGAATATGTTGTCCATTTCCACAGCTCTTAAATTCCCCAATGTCTTTTGATATTTAGACTCATACATGTATGTTATTTGCTGGATGTTTGCAGGCAATAGATTTTATGACTTTATAATCAATGTAGATAAATTGGGTATCCTTAAATAAGTATTTGTGGTCCAGGCAGTGGTATGGTCTGTGAAGTCATGCTACCTGGCTTTAAATCCTATACTTAAATCATGGAAGACAAATTTATCATAGTTCTGTAATAATTTTGTTTGGCAACACAGTGACCTTGGACAAGTAACTGAATATTTTTTTAAACTAATCTCTTATCAAACAAGTGGGATAATAATGCTACTTACTACAATGTCACAATGTTATTGAGATCTTGCAGCCAAGAAGCTCAACACAGTCCTTGGTCCATAGTAGGTGTCATTAGACAATAATTATATTTATTTATTTTTCTAATCTACCACTTTCAAAGTAGTAAAACTGATCACTACCCCCTTACTAATGCATACATCTTATGGTCTACCATCACCAGAACACTGTTCCTCAAAAACAAGGTTATTTTTCTGCTTATGTTATTCTAGTATGTTTACCTGGAATTTATTTTTTTTTTGCCTTTTTTTTCTTAGCTTTCTCATCATTCTCTAAGTCCCAGATCAAGAACCTTCTAAGGAAAATAATTTGTCCTGTATTCTCATATTTTTGCACACCTCCAATGTCATTTATCACATTGAAATACAATTAATTACCCATGATAATAACTAACATTTGTTGAACAATATGTGCCAAATATTATGCTAAGCACTTTACATGCACTATTTCAATTTAAGTTTCACAATAATCCTCAATGACATCTATTTTTATTTTCATTGATTAGATTCACACATTTAATCCCATCAAATTTTATGACATGTGACAAGAAGATTACATTGCTTAAGTGCATACTCTTTGTAAGTGGCAGGCCTTGGATTTCACTTGGGATCATATGACATCAGAGTGCCTCTCTTAATCATTATAATATATAGTGATATGTATCACATTCATACCAAAACCCAAGAGCAGGGGTCATGTCTTATTCATCCTGTTTAAAACTCAGCATCTACACAAGCGTCTGGCCAGAGTAGGTACTCTACTATGTGGTAGATGCGTGAATCACTTGATGAACTTGTCCTAAGAGGAGCTAAATACCTGAAATGCACTAATACAGGGTTGACCATACAAAGGGCTTTTAGCATCCCTGCAAGACCAGTGAGATAGGCAATCCTAGGAGAGACCGAGGGTTCAGCTTTGAGTAATCTTTGTAATAGAAATAAATTGACGCCAAAAACACAATGTCAAGAGAAATAGTCATGAGCATATACTATAATAACTTTTAGGGCAAAGTAAAACCAGTTTGACTCATTAAAATATGTAGAGCTTATAAAGGCAATCAACTGCCAGAGCAGTTAGCTATTATTGTAAATGAAGCGCAAAATGCTGTGTCCTAAACCAATGATGTTTTTTCTTCTTGTTTGTCTAAAAATTACCTGACTTGTGTTGGACTCTGCCAATCTTGGTTGGGCTAATTCATGCAGATATGAGATCTGGCTGATGATCGCTTTGGCTAAGACAGGTATGAAGGTGCAAAGATCTGCCTTCAAAGAAATTGCCATATAGTAGAGTACAATGATATGATGATGTTTGTCCAGAAAGTATCCAGCCATGCGCTATGAAAAATAGAGACATTCATCGAAGAAGATACAAGATACGAGAAACATTGTACACAGGACAATGATGCCTCAGTCCCTGTCAAAGCAGGCACTTTGGGACCTCACACAGTTCACCACCAGCTGCCCTGTTGTATATTCCTGAATCTTATTGACAGTTTGAAATCTTTAATTCTCTTCATTTTCTTTTCTTCTTCTTCTTCTTTTTTTTTCCCTTTGGACATGACTTGATAGACAGTAAGAACATCAAAATATATTCTATAAGATGGTTATTCATTCTTGTGTCTCACTATTGTTAATACATATAGTAGGTTGCCAGTATATAAACAAATAAAGGTGCACATTAAAAACAATAAATATTGACAGGCTGACACGAGAATGTCTTATAAATATTTTCTTATTATTTTATCACAAGCTTTTTATGATACGTAACCGTGTTTTACATATCATAAAAAATGAAAGCCCAGAAGCAAAATACATCCTACTATAAAACCTCACAAAGATTTATGAATTGGAGGTATCAGTCTCTGATGGTGAGGGTGCAAGTGGAGCTGAAAAGGGCCTTCCTGATCTTCCTTGCAGCCAGAACTCTCTCGCACACCAAAGCAGAAGATGGAAAGTGTTGAAAATAAAATATTGAGCAGGAATGAATACTTGAATACAAAAATGTTCTTTGTTTCATCTCTTGCTCCCTTCCTTTGTAGTTTGATGACTTTCTTTAGCAGTGTACATATATTTTTTCTCTCTATCTTTTGTGCATTTACTATAGGCTTTTGCTTTCTGGTTAATATGAGGCTTACTTTAAACAATATATCTACAACAGTCTTTTTTTTTTTTTGCTTTACTCTTTATTGTGTTTTTTTTATTACCATTTGGCCCCTTTATAACCCCTCTACCCAGCAATTACCACACTATTGTCCACTTCCATGAGTTCTTTTTTCCTTTTTGCTCAGTCCCTCCACCCCCTAACCTGCCCCCTCTAGATGTCATCTGCTCTCCATCTATGAGTCTGCCTCCATTTTCCTTGTTAGGGGAGTTTCTTCATTAGATTCCACATATGAGTGAAATCGTATGGTATTTGTCTTTATCTGACTGGCTTATTTCACTTAGCATAATGTTCTCCAGATCAAACAATACTGTCACAAAAGGCAAAACTGTTTTGTTTTTTTTTTTTTTTTTACTGCTGAGAAGTATTCCATTGTATAAATGTTCCATAGCTGTTTTATCCACTCATTTACTGATGGACATAGGCTGCTTCTATGTATTGGCAATTGTAAGTAATGCTGCAATGATCATAGGCGTGCTTATATTCTTATGAAGTGGTGTTTTGGTTTCCTTTGGATATATTCCCAGAAGTGGGATTGCTAGCCAAAAGGCAAATCCACTTTTAATTTTTTGAGATATCTCCGTACTGCTTTCCGCAATGGCTGTACCAGGTCTGCATTCCCACCAATGATGGAAAAGGGTTCTTTCTCCACATCCTCACCAACACTTGTTGTTTGTTGATTTATTGAGGGTAGCCATTCAGACAGGTGCGAGATGATATCTCATTGTGGTTTTAATTTACAGTCTCTAATGATGATTTCTCTGATGATTAGTGACATTCAGTATATTTTCATAGTCTATTGTGCATCTGTATGTCCTCTTTGGACTAGTGTCTTTTCAGATTTGCCCATTTTTAAATTGCATTTTTTTGGTGTTGAGTTTTGTAGACTCCTTATGCATTTTAGGTTTTAACCCCTTATAAGATGTATTGACCAACTTGTTCTCCCATTCTGCAAATTGTCTTTTCATTGGGCTCATAGTTTCCTTTGTTAAGCAAAAACTTTTTAGAACCACACATTCATACTGACTGCTAAGCATTAACATATAGAAGCATTAAAAAAAAAAAGAAAAAGAAAACATACAAAATAATATTATAAAAAAGCCATGTACTTTCTCCTGTTCAACTTTTCCTTACTGCTACAAAGTGATTAATGTTGGGAGGTCAGGGACAAAAACTTCTTTTCTTGGTGTGATTAAATTATTTGGAGCCTGTTTTCACTAGCGAAGGTGATAATTGCATGGTGGAGAGTGACAAAAACATTAATATATGTCCATAGAATTCTCTAGAACAAAAACATGAGAAGCAGGATGCTTACAGAGACACTAGACTACTCTTCATTACCACCCTATCAGACTTCTGAAATCAACCCCTTTCATCATTGATAATGACATATAACAACAGAGAATAAAAATTGTCTGGGAATTTTAGTGTAACCACTCATTCCAGTCTTGCCTTGCCCGACAGCACAAAAATTAGCCACTTGAGGTAACATTAAATTCAGCTAATATCTGAATTTAAATTTTTGTTCTAAAAGTTTAATAAGAAAGTAAATCTGTGTTCATTTTATATTTTATTTCTACTTTAAAAGGTAGACTCAAATCCACTTAACAAATGTTACATGCTAAAAAAACTTGTGTATGATATACTTAAAGTACATACTATTTTTTAACTATTTTTTTTACTATTTGTAACTTAAACTTTTTCTTCATTTAAAAAGAGAAATATTTTTAACTTAGTCCTTGGCTATTTACACAAAACAATCCAAAACAAAAACACTAACTTACTCTTGACATTTTCTTCCAACACTTGTTCAATTTTACCTACATAAGAGATGCTTGCTTCTTATCCCATTCCACATATTGATAAAATATTTAATATTTTAAAATGTTTATGTTAGTTCAACTGACAGTATTTTGAAACCCATAAGGTTTTTTTTAATAGTTGGGTTATCAATGAAATCATTCAGAGACTTTGAATGTCATCAGAAAAAGAGTTTTATTATTTATAGCATTTCTTCTCTTTCAGGAACCATAGCCTAAGTATTACAACCTGTTTCACACACCAAAGTTTGTGATTATATTTTTCTGGGCTTTCAACATCTTTAGAAATGTGTATGTTTAAATATATATAAACATTGCTTGAGCTTTTGACCTTGCAGATTTTAATAAAGCAATTTCTGAGTTCATAGCATAAAGGATTGTTAAAAACTATTATCTTTAAAAAATATTTTATTGACTTTATTGGGTGACCTTAGTTAATACAATTATGTAGGTTTCATGTGTATAATTCTTTTTTTACTGTTGTTCAAGTACAGTTGTCTCCATTTTCTCCCCACCACTCTCCTGCACCCCACCCACCCCCTCTTCCCACCCTCAACAGTACCCTCCATAATACTTTGTCTGTATTTGTATTGTGTGTTCACCACCCAAAGTCTCCTTCCATCACCATTTATACCCCTATACACTCTTCTACATCTGCCAACCCCTCTTTTCCTCTAGTAATCAACATGCTGTTGTTTGTGCCCAGATGTTATTTTTTGGTTAATCCCTTCATCTTTTTCAGCCAGCCCCCTAAACCTCCACCCCTCAGATCACAGTCAGGCTATTCTCTGTGTTTATTAGTCTGTTTTTATTTTGTTTGTTAGTGTATTTTGTTCATTAGATTCCACATATAAGTGAAATAATATGGTATTTGTCTTCCTCTGACTGGCTAATTTCACTTAGTGTAATACTCTCCAGGTCTATTTGTGCTGTTGCAAAAGGCAAAATTTCCTTCCGTTTTAGCACTGCATGGTATCCCATTGTGTAAATGTCCCACTGCTTTTTTTATACACTCATCTACTGATGGGCACTTGGGCTTCTTCCAAATCTTGACTATTTTAAATAAGGCTACAATGAACATAGAGGTGCATATATTCTTTGGAATTAGTGTTTCCGGTTTCTTCAGATAAAGTGGAATCACTAGGCTATAATGCAGTTCCATTTTTAATTTTTTGAGGTAATTCCATACTGCTTTCTACAGTGGCTGCACTGATTTGTATTCCCATTAATAGCACATGGGGGTTCCCTTTCATACACATCCCCTCCAATACTTGTTTGTTAATTTACTGATAGCAGACATTGCAACAGGTGTGAAGTGATAGCTCATTGTGGTTTCAATTTGCATTTCTCTGATGATTAGTGATGTCGAGCATCTTTTCATATGTCTACTGGCCATCTGTATGTTGTCTTTGGAGAATTGTTTATTCCGGTCCTTTGCTCATTTTATTGATTGATTGATTGATTGATTTTAGAGACGGGGAGAGAGAGAGAGAGAAATATGATTTGCAGTTCCACTTTGATGTGGACTCCGACCAGTGGGGTCTGTGTGTTGTAGATGCAATGAACAAATTCTCACGGACTGTAGAAGTCCTGTGGAGAAAAAGGGACGGCATGGCCACTCTCTGAGTGAGAGAGCACCCTGACCTCTGCCTGGACAGGCTTTTATTGCTTTTATGGGCACATTACATCAAGGATTGTCTTCATTTACTATGCACAGGTTCACTTTAGGTGATTACCTTCTACAGATAACAAAGGAGAGGATGTTGCTAATGTAAGGGGAAAAGTGGTTGAACTGGTTACACTTCATCCTTGGGAGGTTTAGCACAGACTTTAGGAAGTTACTTTAAAGATAGCAGTATACATTTGTTGCCTCAATCCAGGGTGAGGGAGTTTTAGCAAAAAGCAAGCCTCAAAGCAGCCTAGGTACAATGCAGGCCTGGTTCCCCATAGGAGAACTGATTCGTGAGCCTGGTTCCTGTGTGCCAACTCGCTCCACTGCCTCTCTGAATCAGGGGCTGGCCTGCATTTGCCACTGCCATGTGGATTGGTTCCCTATACCACTTATTTATGCACTTATTTATTGATTCTTGTATGTGCCCTGACAAGAAATAGAACCAGCAAGCTTGGCATATCAGCATGATGTTCTGATCAACTAAGCTACCAGGCCAGAGCCCCTTTATCCATTTTTTTTTTTTAAGATTTTATTTATTTTCACAGAGAGGAGAAGGGAGGGAGAAAGAGTAATGTATGGTTGCCTCTCACATGGCCCTCACTGGGGACCTGGCCTGCAACCCAGGCATGTGCCCTGACTGGGAATCGAACCGGGACCCTCTGGTTCCCAGCCCGCGCTCAATCCACTGAGCTACACCAGCCGGGCCCCCTTTATCCATTTTTTAATTGGATTACTTGTTGTTTTAGTGTTGAGTTTTAGAAGTTCTTTTCACACTTTGGATACTAACCCCTTATCAGATGTATCATTGGCAAAAATATTATTATCTTGCCCTGGCTGATGTAGCTCAGTGGATTGGGCGTGGGCTGCGAACCAAAGGGTCACCGGTTCGATTCCCAGTCAGGGCACATGCCTGGGTTGCAGGCCAGGTCCCCAGTGGGGGCCACATGAGAGGCAACCACACATTGATGTTTCTCTCCCTCTCTTTCTCCCTCTCTTCCCTTCTGTCTAAAAATAAATATATAAAATCTTTAAAAAATATTATTCTCTTTTATTTCATGTTTGTTATCCTTATGCAAAAGAGTGCTATTCAGGCATTTCTTTATATATGTTACACATTAATTTAAATAACATGTTCTAATTATGTACCAGTGAATAATGAATTCTACAGCCTCATGATGTTTAACTAGAATTTTATCAAGCAAATAAGTTTTTAAAATTATTGTTCCAATAATTAATACATTTTTGTTTGTTGATATTATTAAAAATTGTATTAATTCACTTAACTCATCTGTGTCTCATTCAAAATTGTTTCTCTTTGGCAGATAGAGATCATATGTTTGAATTTTGATAACAACATGTTTCTCAAATAGCAGTGGCAATCTGTGAGTGTCTATTGTGAGTATTTTAATCTCGTATGATAAAAATGGTCCAGAATCATTCTTTTGCAAAAGAAAAAAAAACATAGTAGTTTACAGTACAGAATCTAGAACTAGCCTCTGGGTTTGCCTCCTGGGCCTGCCGCTTGCTAGCTGTGTCACCTCAGAGAAGCTACTCCCCACTCTCTGTGTCTCCATGTATTTATGTGTAAACCATTATGTTGTGAGAATTAGATGAATATGTGTGCATGTATGTTGTGTGTCTGCGTGTATTTATAAGCAGTGATATATATTCTACCTAGCTTTTTAAGCCATGGTTTCTATTATTATTATTCATAATTGTCCTTATTTCCTGCAATAATCCCAAATCAAAGATCAATCAGAAGAACCACAAACTTCCACAAAGAGCCCACATCAGAACGTTAAGGAGAAATCTTTGAAAATATAAAACTTTGACGTGATTATTACGAAACTTTTTGTTCTGTCGAGATGTAGATTACTGATCATTGATAAAATAATTTTCTTTGGGGCTTGGAGTCCAGGGTTAAGTACTAAGAGGCCTTTCAACCACAGCAATGTAAGAGCAACTCTTACTCAGACCTCAAAGCTATGCATTAAACCTTCTGAAATTTACATGAAGAGTATGAGGTTTAGTATATATCTTATTTATGACTAATACATTGCATTTTTTGTTCAATAATAATCACAAAATAAAAAATATCTCAGCTATATGTATATTTTTACATTCTAAAGGATACTGTCATTTCTTTTTCTTTCTTTTTTTAAGGACATTTTTTTACATTGATATATTAGTCATTATAACAATTATAACATGCTTTGGGTTATTCTACATAATGAAACTGTTTTCAATTATCAAACACCTATAAGATAACAATATTTTTCATAGCTTGTGTATATGTTACACTAGATACAAAATACAGAAAAATGAGACAGAAGGCAAAACCCAGATCATGATCTTTCATAGAATAGAAATAATCCAAAGTGGTTTTTTTCCTAATGAAGGTGTAAGACCTGACTGCCTCCCATTTACCTTCACTTCCCATTTGGGGAAATTATGGCCTCAACTCCCATTCCATGATTACAATATTGTCCCATCCTCAATAGTACACTATCTCTCAACCTGTCAACAACTGATTATTGGAACTGATTTAATCCCAGCAGAAAAATCTAACTTGGGATTTGATGAAGAAGGAAATTTTATTCATAATCAAGTGCAAGAAGGTTGACTATGAAGTGGAAGGGCTGAGTGAAAGCCCCTCTCCAGGTAGACTGCTCTGCTCTGCTCTGGTTAGCCTGCTCTGATATGCTCCACCTGTTCTGCCCCGATGAGCCAGCTTCAGTATTTCAGCTCCAGCTAGGGAAATGCAGTCTTCAGTGTTTGGCAGAAAGGAAAAGCACATACAGAGTCAGAGTCCATCCCCATGCAAATGTGGGCTTTAAATCTTGAAGTTTGATTGGTCCAAAAAACATTGATCTGATTGGTCAGAATGGAGACATTCTGATTGGTTGATGAATAGCTTCACGGCTATGATTGAATAAAGAAAGTCTCTGTCCTCTTGCTTAAAATAGGATTCCAGGAACTCCTTTATAAGACTGGCTCAGATGGCAGGAACACAGTGTAGGAAGGCAGTGCAGTGCAGGAGGCAGACAACTTAGTGCAGGCTATTCCCGAAGTGTGGTTTGTGTGAGGGGTTTCTGTGTAGAAATGGCTGTTTGGCTGTTTTTTAAATTCGAGCCCAGTTAGGCACCAGGTACCCTTCCTAGTAGGTGTCTTTTCAATAGCTCTTCTTAGCAATGGGACAGAAAGCAATATTTAAAAGTTTCAGCACTCAAAACACTGAATCACTTCTTCTCATTCAGGCTCAGTGGGTGGCCTTACAACCTACTTCACAAGAAAATGGAAAGCTAAAAAATAATCCTTATCTCAATTTCCCTAACAGAACAGAATCTTCCTTTTTTCTTTCGATTATATTAGCTCTTCCAACATTCAACTTTCTAATATAAACACCATTTATTTGGTTATTATTCATTGTTAGATAGAAAGATAGTTTTTCTTTCCAGGAACATAGACGGGTCTTCTATATTGATTTCCATTCATTGGAATTTAAACCTGTTTAAAAATTAAGCATATTATACGAAACACAATTTTAATACCACAAAAAATTAACACCCCTAAACTACTTGATCCCACTATCCTTCCATCATTTAGCTTTTGTTGCATAATGAAAAACTCAGAAAACTCAGACAATAATCAGTGGCTGGGCAGTTCTTGTCTGTGCTGGCTTCTCCACAGCTAAGTGGTGTAGGGTGACCTCATCCAAATGTCTAACAATCTGCAGCCTAGGTTGGTCTGGTGGTTTGGTAGCTGGGTTGAGGTGGCTCATATATGTTCTTATCTTCCAGTAGCTTTGAGGACTCTTATAAACTATTCATGACACTATCTTGGGAACTGGATTTTTGCCCTCTCCAAGATATATTTGATAAGAGGTACTATTCCATTTCATGATTATATTTGAGATTCGTAATGTGATACTGGTATTTGCACAAATAAAATTTAAAACATTCATGTACAATTTTATATCAGAGAGTACTCTGAAGAAACATGTGACAAACTAAAAGTCAAATTTCAAAAACATGTTAGACAAAGGGTGGAAAGTTGAATCTAATATTGAGCCACATTACGGCTATTACTGAGCATTCCAAGACCTAGAAATATTTAGACTAACATTTTTACAACTTAAGATAAATTATTTGTGGTAGAAAAATTAATGTCAGTTATAGAATACCTTAAGAAAGACTTTGTTTTAATTTCTGAGACAAACAAAAGAACTATTAATACCTCAGAACTAGTATTCCCAAGTGCACATATGATGCCTAATTTATGTAGTCTGATCACAAGCATAATTTAGGAACTTCAGTTAAATGCAGCTAATGCTTCAAAAGGTACAGGGCGATTAATTTTTCTCAAATATATTGGCTAAAGTTTTGCACTCCAGAGAGAATAGTTTATTCTCTTTAAAAAATTAGCTTAAAAATCTATGAGCCTTAGGTATACAGAGAAATGTAATGTTTCTATTATAATAGAAAGCAATACCAAGGGAAAATAGAATTTCTAAAATATATATCTGTTCTCTCTGAATTTATTTAAAAATGTTTTTAATTACATTTGAAATGCAATAGTACATTAGTTTCAGGTATACAGCATAGCGACTGGACAATTAAATAACTTACAAAATAACCATTTCAATAAATACAGTACCCATCTGACAACATGCATAGTTATTTTAATATTATTGGCTATATTTCCTATATTCCATTCCTGTGAATCTTTTTATAACTGACAATTTGTATATCTTAATCCCTTCTCCTTTTTTACCCATCCCTCCAAATTTGCTCTATCTGGAAACCATTAAGGTTTTTTTGTATATGAGTTTATTTCTAGGTTTTCTGTTCATTTATTTTGTTTTTTAGATTCTACATTTAAGTGAAATCATATGGTATTTGCCTTTCTCTCTCTGACTTATTTCACTTAGCATAATACACTCAAGGTCCATCCATGTTGTTGCAAATTGCCAGATTTTATTCTTTTAATGGTGGAGTAATATTCTTTAGTATTTCTTTTATGACTTCACCCTGGAGACTCAGATCACTATTAAGTCATTCTCTTTAATGGCCTTGCCTCTTAATAAATCCATTCTTGTAAATTGAATCCATCCTTACCTATTCTTGTCTAAACCTTCCATTTCCTCATTAACTCAATATTAAACTGGAAAATAGATACATAGTCACATTTAGAGCAATGATGGAATTGTCAAATAGAAACTAATGTTTTGTAGGAGCAAAAGAGATCAAGAAGTTTGAGCTGCCAAAGGTCTCAAAGCTAAGGCTAAAACCAGATTTATAGACAAGCGTCCGTTCCATTCAATTGCACCAAACCTCTGCTAAACTCCAAATACCACTGCTGAAATGTGCTTCCCTTATGTAACTTTGAGCTATTTTACAAAGATCCTCAGGAGTCTAGCATATTTGTAGCAAAACATGTCATTCATATCATACTGTATCAGGCTTTGCTAGTTCAACTGCACATAATAGCAATTGCAGCCCCATGAGAAAATTATTTTATTTTTCAAATTTTTGGTTTTCAATATATTTTTTTAAATTTTTATTGTGTTTTTTCCATTACCATTTAGTCCCCTTCCTCCCTCCCCACCACAGTCACCATACTATTTTCCATGACAATATATTGAGTTTTTCTCATTACCAGTTATCTTCCTTAGATCCTCTTCCTCCTGCACCCACCCTCTTCCTCCTGCAATCACCACACTGTTGTCCCTGCCCATGAGTCCAAATTCTTTGTTTTGCTTGATCTCTCCACCTCCCAATGCACCCCCACAGAGCTGTCAGCCTGCTACCTATGAGTCTGTCTCTATGTTGCTTGTTAGTTCAGTCTGTTCATTAGATTCCACATATAAGAGAAATTACACAGTGTTTGTCTTTCTCTGACGGGCTTATTTCAATTAGCATAATGTTCTCCAGGTCTATCCATGTTGTCATAAATGGTAATTTGTTTTTTACAGCTAAGTAGTATTCCATTGTCTAAAATTCAGGGGTGTCAAACTCATTTTTACCAGGGGCCACATCAACATTGTGGTTGCCTTCAAAGGGCCAAATGTAATTTTAGGACTGTATAAATGTAACGACTCCTTAACAGTTAAGCAAGAGCTCAGTGCTGCCACGGGGTGGAAACAAGGTGCTGGGCTGGATAAAACAAGGTGGGGGGCTGGATTTGGCCTGCAGGCCTAGTGTTTGCAACCTGTGATCTAAAAGTACCATAGTTGTTATATCCATTCATCTACTGATGGACACTTGGGCTGCTTCCAAATCTTGGCTGCTGTAAATAACACTGTAATGAACGTAAGGGTGCATATATTCTTTCAAATTAGTGTTTCAAGTTTCTTCAGATAAATTCCCCGAAATGGAATTGCAGGGTCCTAGTCAGTTCTGTTTTTAATTTTTTGAGATAAATCCGCATTGCTTTCTACAGTGGCTGCACCAGTCTGCATTCCTAGCAACAATGCAGAAGGGTTTCCCCTTCTCCACATCCTTGCCATTACTTGTTTATCAATTTATTAATGATAGCCATTCTTACAGGTGTGAGATATAACTCAGTGTGGTTTTAACTGTATTTCTTTGGTGATTAGTGATATTGAACATCTTTTCCTATGTCTGTTGGCCATCTATATGTTCTCTTTGAAGTATCTATTCAGGTCCTTTGCCTAATTTTTAATTGGATTGTTTGGTATTTGTTTGTTTTTGGTTTAGTCTTATAAATTCTTTATAAATTTTGCATATTAGATCCTTATCAGATGTATCAGCCAATGTATTCTCCCATTCAGTGAGTTGTCCTTTAAATCTGTTGATGGTTTCCTTTGCTGGGAAAAGCCTTTTTAGTCTGATGTAGTCCCTTTTGCTTTTTGTTTTTGGTTGTTGTTGTTTTTCCTTGGCTAGAGGAGATATATCAGGAAAAGAAAAAAATTTCTATGAGCAACGTGAAAGATTTTACTGCCTATGTTTTCTTCTAGGATTTTTATGATCTCAAGTCTAACATTGAAGAGTTTAATCAATTTTGAATTTATTCTTCTGCGTGGCTTAAGAACATGGTCTAGTTTCTTTGCAAGTATCTGTCCAATTTTCCCAACATCATTTATTGAATAAACTGTCTTTAGCCTATCGTATGTTTTTGCCTTAATATAGTCAATATTAATTGACTATAAAAGATGTGGGTTAATTTCTGGACTCTCTGTTCTGTTACATTGATCTATGTGTCTGCATTTATGCCAGTACCATGATGTTTTAATTACTCTGGCATTACACTATAATTTGATATTAGACAGGGTGATTCTTCCAATTTTGTTCTTCTTTTTCAAGACTGCTGTTGCTATTTGGGTTTTTGTGTGGCTCTGTATACATTTTTGGAATATTTGTTCTAGTTCTGTGAAGTACATCATTGGGATCTTGATAGGAATTGTATTGAATCTAGATTGCTTTGGTTAGTATGAATATTTTAATGATGTTATTTATTCTTATCCATGAACATAATATATGCTTGCACTTATGTGTATCTTCTTCTATTTCTTTCTACAATGTTTATAATTTTATATTTACATGTCTTTTTCATTCCTGTTAAATTTATTCCTAGGTATTTTATTCTTTTTGACACAATTATAAATGGGATAGTTTTCTTAATTGCACTTTCTGATAGTGCATTATTAGCATATAAAAATGCATTTTTATATGCATTTGCATTTGCATATAAAAATGCAAATGCAAATGATTTCTGGATTTTAATTTTATATGCTTTTACTTTACTGAATTTGTCAGTTCTAGTTATTTCTGGTGGAATCTTGGGGTTCTCTATGTACAGTATCACATCAAATGCAAACAAAGATAGTTTTATTTTTTCCTTTCTAATTGGAATGTCTTTTATTTCTTCTTGTCTGATTGCTGTTGCTAAGATTCTAGTACTATGTTGAATAAGAGAGGTGAAAGTGGACATCCCTGTCTTGTTCCCCATCTTAAGAGGAAAAATTATTTTTGCCCATTATGGTATTGGCAGTAAGTTTGCCATTATAGCCTTTATTACACTGAGATATATTTCCTCTGCTTGCTGTTAGCTGAGAGTTTTTATAATAAACTGGTGCTGGATTTCATCAAATGCTTTTTCTGCACCTGTTGATAGGATCATGTGATTTTTATCTTTCATTTTGTTTATGTGGTGAATCACATTTACAGATTTGCAAATGTTGTACACACCTTACATTCCTGAAATAAATCCCACTTGATCATGGTGCACGATCTTTTGATATGTTGTTGTATATGATTTGCTATTGTTATTTTGAGGATTGTAGTATTTATTGTTCATCAGAGATATTGGCCTATAATTTTCTTTTTTTATAGTGTTTCTATCTGGTGTTGGAATAGAATCATTCTGGCCTCATAAAATGAGCTTGGGAGCCCTTCCTTCTCTTGAATTTTTGGGAATACTTTGAGAAGGAGAGGTCTTAGTTCTTCTTGGAATGTTTGGTAAAATTCCCCTATGAAACCTGTCTGTCAAGGGCTTTTGTTTGTTGGGAGTTTTTAAATTACTGCTTCAATTTCACTAGTTATAATCTGTCTATTTAGATTCTCTGGTTCTTTCTGACTTAGTTTTAGAAGACTGTATGCTTCTAGTAATTTATCTATTTTATTCAGGTTGTACAATTTGTTTGCATATTGTTATTTACAATATTTTCTTACAATCTTTTGTTTTTCTTTTTTGTAAGATTTTATTTTTTTATTTTTATTTTCAGAGAGAGAGGAAAGGACGGAGATAGAGAGGGAGAGAAACATCAATGTGTGGTTGCCTGTTACATGCCCCCCCACCAGGGATCTGGCCCGTAGCCCAGACGTGTGCCCTGACTGGGAATTGAACCAGCGACCCCTTGGTTTGCAGGCAGCACTCAATCCACTGAGCCACACCAGCCAGGGCGATCCTTTGTATTTCTGTTGTGTCAGTTATTACCTCTCCTCTTTTATATCTGATTTTATTTATTTTGGTCTTTTCTCTTTTCTTTTTCATGATAAGGCTGATTAAAGGTTTGTTAATCTTTTTTTATCTTTTTGAAGAAACAGTTCTTGGATTCACTGATCTTTGTCATAGCTTTTTAGACTCTATTTGGTTTAGTTCCATTGTGATCTTTATTATTTCATTTGTTCTACTTGCTTTGTGCTTTGTTTGTTTTCCTTTTTTTAAGTTCCTTTTAGTATAAAGTTAGATGGTTTATTTGAGCTTCTTCTTCTCTTTGGAGCTAGGCCTACAATGCTATGAATTTTTCTCTTTGGACTGCTCCCCCTATGTCTCACAGTTTCTGGGTTGCTGTGTTCTCATTTTCATTTGGTTCAAGGTATATTTTGATTTCTCCCTTGGTCTCATTATTAACTCATTCATTGTTTAGTATATGTTATTTAGCCTTTATGTGTTTGAGAGTTTTTTTAGTTTATTATTGCAAATGATGTTCATTTGCATGTCTTTGTAGTCAGAGAATATGCTTAATGTGATTCCAATCTTCTTAAATTTATTGAGACTTGTTTTGTATCCTAACATGTGGTCTTTCCTGGAAAACATGCCATGCGCTTTTGAAAAAAATATATATTCTGCTGCTTTGGGTGAAATGCTCTGAAGAGATCAGTTAAATCCATTTGATGTAGTGTGCCATTTAAGGCCTTTTTCTCCTTGCTCTTATTTTCTCGAGAAGATCTATCCATTGAAGTCAATGGGGTGTTAAAATCCTCTACTGTGACTGCATTTCTGTCAGTTTCTTCCTTTGTGTTCATTAAGATTCACTTTACATATTTAGATGCTTCTATGTTGGGTGCATAAATATTTACACTGTTTATGTCTTATTGTTGGACTGTTCCCTTTATCATTATGTACCATTCTCCTTTGTCTCTTACTATAGCTTTGGTTTTAAAGTCAATTTTGTCAATTACAAGTACTGCTACCCTGGCTTTTTTTCCTTTCCATTTATATGAAATATCTTTTTCCATCCCTTAACTTTTAGTCTGTGTATATCTTTTGTTCTCATGTGAGTCTCTTGAAGACAGCATATATATGGGTTTTGTTTTCTTATCCATTAAGGTACCCTGATTAGAGCATTTAAGCCATTTACATTGAAAGTGATTATTGATAGATCCATGTGTGTGCCATTTTATTTTTTAATAAGTTTTCTCTGTGTTTTTCTTTGTTTTCCTTTTAAAAATATATTGTATTGATTATGCTATTATAGTTGCCCCACTTTTTTCTGCCCTTTATTCCCCTCCAGCCTATAACCCCCTCCCACCATCATTCCCCCACTCTAGTTCACATCCATGGGTCATGCACATAAGTTCTTAGGCTTCTCCATTTCCTGGACTGTTCTTAACACCCCCCTGTCTGTTTTCTACCTACTGCTTATGATTCTTATTCCCTGTACCTTTTCTCCCATCCCTCCCACTCCACTTCCCCACTGATAACCCTCCGTGTGATTTCTATTTCTCTGAGTCTGTTCCTGTTCTAGTTGTTTGCTTAGTTCATTTTTGTTTTCGTTTTTGTTTTTTAGGTTCAGTCGTTGATAGTTGTGAGTTTGTTGTCACTTTGTTGTTCATATTTTTGACCATCTTCATTTTCTCTTGATTCCTTGTTCTCTCTCCTCTCCTTCTGGTACTCCTATGATGCAGATTTTGTTATACTTCATGTTATCTCAAAACTCCCTTAAACTATCCTCCTTTTTTAAATTAATTTTTCTTTTCTGTTGTTATGATTTTTTTCTACCTTGTCTTCTAAATCACTGATTCAGTCCTGTGCTTCAACTAACCAACTGTTTATTCTTTCTAGTTTATAATTTATTTCAGATATTGCATTTTTTAAATTTTTGACTGGTTCTTTTTATGGTTTCTATCTCTTTTTTTATACTGTTAAGCATCTTTATAGTTACTACCTTGAACTCTATATCTGCTAAATTGCTTGCCTCCATTTTTTCAGCCCTTCTTCTGGAGAATTCTCTTGTCCTTTAATTTGGGGCCCGTTTCTTTGTATTCCCACTTTGGCTGCCTCTTCATGTTTGTTTCTATGTATTAGGTGGATTTGCAAAGACAGATGCAGTCCTATGTCAGATCCTTCCTGTGACTGGTTCTGTGCAGCCCGTTTGGAGCTATCAGCAATGCTTAACTAGTGGCTCTCACTGCTGAACTGGGGTGCATGTTGAAAGAACCAAGCTGTGCGCCAAGGCTGGCTTCTACCATTCTGGGCCCAGGAAAAGATCTGCTGAAGTTCCAAA
This sequence comes from Micronycteris hirsuta, assembly GCA_004026765.1. Taxonomy (NCBI): domain Eukaryota; kingdom Metazoa; phylum Chordata; class Mammalia; order Chiroptera; family Phyllostomidae; genus Micronycteris; species Micronycteris hirsuta. The sequence goes on along the minus strand of PVJI01020321.1, from coordinate 2,152 downwards.
GTGTCTGAAGATCCACCTCTGCCTGCCTGCTATGCTTAATCACTGAGTGTGCCTCTGGCTGTACTCCTGAGCAGGGCTTAAACTCCACAGGGTGGGGTAAAAGGGATTACTCTGTGGGAAGCTATTGCTTCCCTGAGACTGATGTTGCTTGGAGTGGAGTTCTCTGCCTGAAAAAGATGGTTTCTGTAGTATGAAGAATAACTGAGCACAGGGATCCTGGTGGCTGACCCTTCAAATTGCTCACCAGAGGTACTGAACCCAGTCTCTCTTCTTGCGGTTCTAGTCCACACTGCAATCCCTCCACTGGAGACCAGGGTAAGTGAATGAAAACAAAATTTTGAGGGTTTTACCTTTAAGAGGGTGTTTACATCTCCAGCCATCTCTCTCTGGCAGACAGAAACCCTGCTGCATTTCACGGCTGGATATTATATTAGCCCTTTTCTCAAATCTGGTGCTCCAGGCTAGGGATTAGGCCTGGGATTTAGACCCCAGACTTTTCAAGGGAATTCTACCACCAGGTACCTGGAGGGATAGCAGCTGCATGTGGAAGCTCAGCACGCCTTCTTTCACCTCTGCACTTACTACTGGTCAATGATGGTGTGGTTTCTTCTCGAAATCCTTGGTTATAAGGCTTCTCTCCAGCTAGTCTTCAGTTGGTTATTCAGAATGATTTTTCCTTAGTTTAGCTGTAATTCCAGTTTGGTTCTGGAGAAGGTTATTGTAGCTTTCACCTCTTCTTTCACTATCTTGGATCCAAAATAATAATTTTTAAATACATAAAGTAATATGGATTTGGCTGTGAATAAAATCAATTATATTGAAATGCAGTTATCAAAACATAAAAGTTTGAGGTTACTATTGCTCTTATACACACTAAAAGGAAAATATATTTAAAAGATTGGCAAATTGTGCCCTGGCTGATGTAGTTCAGTGGATTGAGCACAGACCTGTGAACCAAAGGGTTGCCAGTTCAATTCCCAGCTAGAACACATGCCTGACTTGCAGACCAGGTCCCCAGTAAGGGGCATGTGAGAGGCAACCACACATTGATGTTTCACTCCCTTTCTTTCTCCTTCTCGTCCCCTTTCTCTAAAAATAAGTAAATAAAATATTTAAAAACATAAATAAAATATTGGCAAATTATGGAGACTATTGGTTATTTTGAGTTAGAATGTTATAATGAAGAGTAGTCTTTTACTTACCCCTTTTCACATGTTGATTAAGCAACAATTGAAGTTAAGCAATACCAGAAAACAACAAGATTTGAGTTTATTTAATGTGTGGTGACTAAATAATGACAAAGCATAAACTTGCTCATTGTTGGCCAGCTATGTCATAGGAGCCTCTGCAGAGAAAACTGATCATGTAGGTAATTTTAAAGTAGAAATGAGAGAAAATGTTATTTTGATATAGCTACAACAAATGAAATGTAATATGAATGTTTGGGGGGTTTATCTTGGTAGTAAGTTTGTAAGATTTCTGTTATCACCGTAGTTAGTTTCAGACATTTATATGAAGGAAAATGCAAAATTGCAGTTAGAATTTATTAAAAAATAACAGTATAATTTGTTTTCTGTTTTACATTTAGACTCTTCCTGAATTCTGGTCTAATTCTAGAGGCAAGATGCAAAATAATAGAATCTGGAAATATTGTCTACAAGAGTAGGGACTGCACATTTAGAAAACATTTTAAAAATAGAAAGTTAACAGAATTGTAAAGTTGGGTGCTTTTAATAAGTCAAATGACCATGCAGGCTTCCAAGAATGGGTGACACTTTGAATAATACCGGTGTCATTGCTATGTTATATTATGTTAAACTGAGGCAGTGTAAAATTAAAAGAGGATGATTTAAAGTCATAAGTACATATTAAAATTTTAAAGAACATGATAACATGTTTTGAATCCAGTTGGACCTTTATAAATTTGTTTCTTCTACTTGTACATGTGTCATTTCTTCATCTAATTTCTCCGCTCAAGACCATTCCTCTTCTCTCCGTTTTCGAGTAGTCTCAGAACTACGTTGTCTGCCACACTCTCGCCACCCTTTCAAGAACTGCAGTCACGACGGTGTAGATGTTTCGTGGCCACACACTGACTCTCTCTGCCTCAGTCTGATTTAGGAACCTATTGCCTCCTACTTACACTAGCAAA
>PVJI01020320.1:0-29275 GCA_004026765.1 Micronycteris hirsuta | reverse complement strand
CCTTCTTCCTTCCTGTCTCTCTCAAATCAATCAATGAATTTTTTTTAAAAAGCGCTGAGTGTATCATACTGCATAAGATCTGTTTTTTTCCTGTCTCTATTTTTCTAATATTTTTTTCTTTCTCTCTCTTTGCCAATTGGATTTTGTTGTTATTTATAAAATTAACAAATATTAGTTCCAATTCTCTAGTCACAGCAAGAAATGACATTTCAGGGAATACTTCCCCATAAACTCTCTTTTTATTGTTACTGGACTCCATTAATCTGATAACATATAAACTACCTGGCAAATTTCTATGCATTTCTTTTTATCATATAGCTAAGGGCTGGAAACTTACTCAGGAATCCTTCAGCCCTTTTCTTTCAAAAAAAAAATATATATATATATATATATATATATATATATATATATATATTTGATTATGCTATTACAGTTGTCCCATTTTTTTCTCCCCTTTATTTTCCTCTGCCCTGTACCTGCCCTCCTACTATCATACCCCACCTCAGTTCGTGTCCATGGGTTGTACATATAAGTTCTTTGACTTCTCCATTTCCCATACTATCTTAACCTTCCCCTTTATTTTGTACCTACAATTTATGCTTCTTATTCCCTGTACCTTTTCCCCCATTCTCCCCCTCCCCCTCCCTACTGATAACCCTCCCTGTGATCTCCATTTCTCTGAATCGGTTCCTGTTCTACTTATTTGCTTAGTTTGTTTTTGTTTTTGTTTTTGTTTTAGGTTCAGTTGTTAGAGCTGTGAGTTTGTTGACATTTTATTGTCTGTATTTTTGAAATTCTTCTTTTTGTTAGATAAGTCCCTTAACCATTTCATATCATAAGGGCTTGGTGATGATAAACGCCTTTAACTTGACCTTACCTGGGAAGCACTTTATCTGCCCTTCCATTCTAACTGATAGCTTTGATGGATAGAGTAATTAATCTTGGATGTAGGTCCTTGACTTTCATGACTTCAAATACTTCTTTCCAGCCCCTTCTTGCCTGCAAGGTTTCTTTTGAGAAATCAGCTGATAGTCTTGTAGGAAGTCCTTTGTAGATAACTGTCTCCTTTTGTCTTGTTGCTTTTAAGATTCTCTCCTTATCCTTCATAGTGGGTAATATAATTATGATGTGCCTTGGTATGTACTTCCTTGCATCCAACTTCTTTAGGATTCTCTGAGCTTCCTGGACTTCCTGGAAGTCTATTTAGGGAAGTTCCCCGTGATTATTTTTTCAAATAAGTTTTCAATTTCTTGCTCTTCCTCTTTTCCTTCTGGCACCCCTATGATTCAGATGTTGGAATGTTTGAAGTTGACCCAGAGGTTCCTAAGCCTTTCCTCATTTTTTTTTTGAATTCTTGTTTCTTCATTCTGTTCTGGTTGAATGTTTATTTCTTCCTTCTGCTCCAAATTGTTGGTTTGAGTGCCAGTTTCTTTCCCTTCACTGTTGGTTCCCTATACATTTTCCTTTATTTCACTTTTCATAGTCTTCACTTTTTCCTGTATTTTGCAACCACACTCAGCCATTTCTGTGAGCATCCTGATTATCAGTGTTTTGAACTGTGCATCTGATAGGTTGGCTATCTCTTCATCACTTAGTTGTATTTTTTATGGAGCTCTGATCTGTTCTTTAATTTGGGCCATATTTTGTGTGTGTGTGTGTGTCAGTGTGCCTGTTATGTTGTAAGAGTCAGAGCCTTAGGTATTCACAGGGTGGGGCAACCCACTTGGCTGAGTTGTGGCACTGTATGTGGGGAAGGGGTCCGAGAGGGAACAATATCACTTGCTCAGCTCTCGGCTAGCTTTCAGTCACTTCCCCCGCTACCAACAAGCAAATTGGACCCTTCTGACACTGATTCCCTGGTGGGTGGTTTTGTGTACATTCTAGGACCCTGTGGGTCTCTCCAACGAACTCTCCTGTGAGGCTGGGAGTTTCTCCCACCACCTCAACCCCAATAGGTGTTTTCAGTCAGAGGTTTGGAAGCTTTATTTCTCTGCACTGGAACCCTGGGTTGCTCGGTCTTTCTTGCTCCCCAGTCATTCCTCTCAGTTTATCTGCACACAAATGTGTGACAGCCCATTCCACCAGCCACCACCTTGCCCACCCCGGTCCTCCAGCTGCCGCCATGCCAAGAGTCCTCTTCACCCCAGCTGCCTGTCTCTGTCCCTCCTACCAGTCTGGATGAATGTTTCTTTTTTAACTCCTTGGTTGTCAGACTTCCATACAATTTAATTTTCTGGCATTTCTGGTTATTTTTTATTTTTAAATTTGTTGTTATCCTTCTTTTGGTTGTACAAGGAGGCAAAGTATATCTACCTATGCCTCCATCTTGGCTGGAAGTTCTCCAAATGTCTCCTTTGGTCCTTTTCTCCGAAGCAGAAATCTTTGGTCACCCCATCCCTGATACAGGGTCACCGCATTTCTGCTGACATGTTCAATGTTTGGGAGTTCACTTTGCAGACCAGATCACACCATTGTTGGAAAACTCAGACGTGAGATGATGCTGCTCTTCTAAGAGCCATATAGTCCACCCCCCCCCAGCATTATTCACCCATTTGTCCCACTTCTGCCTTCTGTCGCCCGCTGGCATGCCTTCTCTTTTCCAGGCAAATCGCAGCAGCCTGTTCTCACTGTAAAGCCAGCCTCTTATTGTCCCGTGTGTCCTCTGAGAAAGTGGCCCCAGAAATGGATTCAATACTTCCGATGTGGTCTTAACCAGAGAATGGGATTTATCAGTGTAGTACCACGGATGAAATACTTTCTTTAACTGGAAATACACCTTTATTAATGAATGATGAGTTCTAATTCCATCGTTATTCTTTTTCAAACTGAACTGTTTCAAAATTGACTTGTAGTGAAATAACTCCAAGTTATTTCCCCCCTCCATATGCATTTTCCTATGTTTTTTTTTTCAAAATCAGTTTTCTTCCAAACAGTAATGTATGTTTTTGATTTCTATAATAGCCCTTATTCTGAAAAATTACCTTATCACTTTCTAGATGGCTGCTGTTACAGTCTTTAAAGTACTTTGATATCCTATACCAGTTTTCTACATATTCAAATACCACATTAAAGAAGAAACTGTCTAAAACTTTAATGAAGCATATTTAAGCTTTAAATTGCATGCCATATTGTTAGTTTTCTTCTGTCTACATAAAAATAACAATTATGTGGCAGAAGTTTTAATAAGAGAAGACATGTAAAATCTACCGAGTCTTGGAACTAAAACATAATTTGTATGCAATAAATGATCATTATCAGTTCCCAGTACAATAACTGAGAATAAATTGGTATCCTTTTTTTATTATATAACTAATAAGTAGACCATGCTATTAATTGGTAATATGGTATTATTGACTTAATAGAAAAAATTACTGCATGTAAATTTTCTTTCAAGGCATGGATGATATTCATTTAATCCATATAAGTGATTGTTAAAGCAACCAAATTTGTACTTTGTATTAAATTTGGATTTGAACAATTTAACTTTATAATAAAGAAGTCACTGTGAGTCACTGTAAAACACGAGGATGTTTGTCTTTGGATTTAAATATTTAAAGCTCCATACCCACAGCAACTCTCTACTTGTAAGAGACAATTATCCATGTGGATTTGAATTTTCCATCATCTGACATTATTCCAATTTATTATTACTGTAATTTTCTGGGATCTGAAAGGTTGTGTAGAATAGTTGAGGTTAAAATAAGATGGGTGTACTTTTCACAAACTTATATTTCAATCATTTTAAAATTTGCTGCTAAAGGAATAGTCATGCTTTGGGTGGATTTGGTTTAAATCAGTAAGACACAATTTTCACTACTAATAGGAATACAACATTTAATCAGTTTTTCCAATAAAAAGTGTCTTCTTTTAACCTGGTATGACCTTAATGATCAATGTCTCTCATCAGTCAATGAATGTTGATTTTGCAATTATTAAATGTGGCATCATGTTAAATGCTGGACCTACAATAGGGTAACAAAAAAGTATAATTCCTTATTTACTCATAGAATAAATCATTTATTCTATGAATAAAGATACTACCTAAGTAGAGATATGTAATATGTGCAGAAAAGAATACATATCTTAGACATATGTGATGTCCTTTTTTAAGAAACTATATTTCAAAATATATTTAAAACAGCTCACATTTATCTGCTATTTAAGATACGCCATGCACTATTTGAAATTGCTTCCTTTAATCCTCACAATAGTCCTATGAGAGAGGTACTACTATCCAGCTCTAACTAATGAGGAAACTGAGACACACAGGCCAATTACTTGCCTCAAATCACATAGCTAGTTAGTGCTGGAGCCAGGATTTGAACCTCAATCCAGTTCCAGAACCCACAATCTTAACCGCTCTGCCATTCTGCTTCTAATTATACTTTTTCCCCCAAGTAATATATTGAGGTATGATTTACATCTAGAAAATGCATGAATCTTAAGTACAGAGCTCCATAAACGTTGGCAAACGCATACGTCTGTGTAACCACTACCCAAATCAGGATACATGTACGTGTGTATATGCATGAGTGCCGCTTGTGCACTTTTGGGTCTGCTTCCAATAATTATAATTCGGTGAATTTATTGAGAGAAGCTAATAAACTTTAGAAAAGGGGGGTGTCATTGGGAAGTAACGATAACAGCTAAGAGTTACTGAGCATTCACTAAGTGGTCATCACTGTAGCAAGCACTTTACATCGCATGCCTTGTATAACCCTCCCAAGTAGCCTACAAGGGTGAGGGTGCACTGTCTCCTTTCTACAGATGAGGAACTGAAGTACAGAAAGGTTACATTAGGAAGCATCAAGACTTGGCATTTTCACTCCACTAACTTATCAATTAAACAGGTCAAGAGGTAAAACAAATGACAAGGTGGATGGATGTTAGAAAAGTTTTTAAAAGCCCAAGAAAGAATTCCATAATTAACAGTCTGAATGTGATTTGACTCCCAGAATCTCATTAGACCTGGACTGGACTGCAAATCACGAGAGATTCACGACAGAACAAACAGAAGGAAGCGAAAGTAAACATCAAGGGATCTGAGGAGGGACACGGAGTTGAAGACAGGAAATACTGAATGGAATGGAATGTCAAGGGAGAAGAGAGAAGAGCTGGCAATGGAAAAGCTATGGAAGTGAGGAGAGGCAGAGAAATTGACTGTTACCAAAAAGGCAACTAGAAAAACACAGGAAAGCATCTTTGAACCTTTCTAGAATATAGTCAGATTCACTCAGCAAATCAATGTGAAATACTGCAAGCCTTTATGCCTTTAGAAAAACAGTGACTGTTAGATTCTTACATGACATGTAGGCAAAGAGCCCAGCGAACGGCTGTGAGTCCGTCCCATAAATGACATGTACAGATCTTATCCTTTTATTTGTGACAGTTGCTAATATTCTATAGTTGCACCTGCTACCTGTAGATAACATTATGAGTTCTGGCTTTTCTCCTGTGACTTTTGTTTCTCTAGATGGAATGCTCTGGCCTGTTCCCTTCTTACTTTCCTTTAGTGTTTTTAATCCTGGGTATAGATCAGAATCTTCTGTAGAGCTTTGAAAACAGTATCCATGCCATGTCCTCCAGGAGAGAAGGCATACAAGAGAAGCACCTGGGAGTGTTTTCAAGGTACGCATGCTTCCTTCTCCACCCAGGTGATGTTGGGGGCAGGGCTAAATACTACAATGCAGAGTTCATGAAATATCCCTAGCAGACACCAACATACTTTCTTCCTCTTTTTTTTAATTGGTAAATTTTTTATAAAGATTTTATTTATTTATTTATTTTTAGAGAGAAGAGACAGGGAAAGAAACATCGATGTTTGAGAGAAACATTGCTCGGTTGCTAGGGTCCTGGCCTGCAAACCAGGCATGTGCCCTGACCGTGAATCAAACTGGCAACCCACCCTTTGTTCCACAGGCTGGTGCTCGATCCACTAAGCCGCACCAGCCAGGGCAAGTTTCTTTCTTTTTAAGCAACATCGTTCTATGCATCCTTGGGTGAGCTCAATCTCTCCAAAGATCTCAAATACCAGTTGTATGCTAAAGACTCCTAAGTCTTCTCTCCATTATCTCCATTCTAGATCCTTTTCTTGTTCTAAACCCACATAACCATGTGACTAGTACTTACTTATGGGAGACCGTTCTGCGTGGCATGGGCCAAGCTCCCACTAGGAAAGGCCAGTGGAGAGCAACACAGGGCCCATACCCACAGATGGGTTCTCCTGTGGGGAATCAGGCCTGCATTGTACCTAGGCTGCTATGAGACTTGCTTTTACTAAAACTCCCTCACCCTGGATTGAGGCAACAAATGTTTACTGCATATCTCTAACGTAACTTCCTAAAATCCATGCTAAATCTTCCAAGGACTAGTGTAACCAGTTCAACCACTTTCCCCTTTACATTTGCAAATATCCTTCTTCCTTGATGTAATTAGCAACATCTTCTCCTTTGTTACCTGTAAACCGTAATCACTTACAGTGAACCTGTGCATAGTAAATAAGAACCATCCTCCACATAATGTACCCAGAAAAGCAATAAAAGCCTGTCAAGGCAAGAGTCAGACTGCTCTCCTCTTGAGAGAGTGGCCATGCCTTCCCTTTTCCTCCACAGGACTCGGTAGTCCATGTGAATTTGTCTCGTGTCTCAGCCATGACGCAGCAGACACTGCAGGCTCAGGCCTGCATCACTTACTTCTACCTGTTTGTCCAAAGAAACATCAAAGTCAATAGCTTTTTAAAAAGTGTTCCCTCTGCCTCTCTTATCTGAGTGAATGTTGTTACAATATACAGAATCATATTACATTTCTCTTTCCCTCTATATCTTTATTTCTTCACCCTCTCTGAGAGTTATAAAAAGGCAAAAGAAATTTTAAAAGAAAAAGAGAAGGCCTAAAGGCAGGCTGAAGTCACTTCTGTCTTCAAATACCGCGCTACTTTTGAATTGGACTTGTTGACTCCAATCCTATTCTGAAACTCATCCTCCTTGGTGCTGCCCAAGAGAACTACATACTGCATGTTGAATTTAGTCTTTTTAGGAGAGTATGACACTGGTGGCCTCCCATGAACCACGGGTTCCAGTGCCCATGCCTTTGTGTGTATAGTCCTCTTCCCATGGGTCTGATTCACTTTAACTGTGCCCATTTCCAAGCCTAAGTCTTCGCACCCTTGGAAGCCCCGAACTGACATGTAAGAAGTATATCTGTTCCCCTCCGGAGGGACTGCGTGAAGAGAAGCAGTCTTGAGATTGCAGAGAAGAAGAGAGAAAAGCTATGCTGTCTCTGGGGCCCACAGTCAATCTGTCAACTGGATGCATCCACGTTAATTACTACCAGCAAGACCCGCAGAAGAACCATCCAGCTGAACTCAACCCAAAGGACTGTTTTTTTGAAGAAACTGAGTTTGGGGGCATTTATTAAATAGCAATAGAAAACTGAAACTGTTTCCTTCTGGCTCTGCAAAGAGTCACCATACCTATTGCTCATATAGGTGTGTATATATGTTGACCTTCACTAAAATAAAAGTAGTTTAATAAAACTTCACTGAATTTGATAATTTAAGAAAAAAGAAACTCTTACAATCCATTTGAAATATGTTTACTTGGATGTATTATATAGGGAATGTGACAGTGGTCAACAATCACAGATTTTTTCCGAGTGTCTTTGCAAAATGTAATGAAGAAACACTGTAGAAGACATAAATTAAATGCATTGCTAACAAGCTTGGTAAATGTGCTTTAGAATTGCTCTTCAGGTATCAGACGGAAGTGTGCACATGGGAAGGGTACTAGAGTACTGACTAAAACAATGAAGGGTGATGTTAAAAACATTCTGTTGTGATTTGATAACTCTTTTTAAAGATTTTGTTTTATCTTTAAGTAGTGGTATTCACTCATTTATTACATATGATATTTCATTCATTGTATAAAAGGTCATGGTCACAGTTAAAACAGTAGATTCAAATGCTGGGTAGTTCATGCTCTGTGAAATAGCGAACTTTAAAATAAAACCACATGTAAGAAAGTAGATTTTTATAATTTGTATTTCCAGAAACCAAACAATACATATTTTTCTGATTTTAATGTACAATAATATCTAATAATGCAGAAAAATTAAGGAAAAATGAAAAAATAAAGAAGCAAATTATCACTTTAAGTATTATGGAGGTCTTTTTTTTTTAATCCTCATTCAAGGACATTTTTTCATTGTCTTTAGAGAGAAAGAAAGGAAGAGAGAGGGGGGGAGAAGGAGAAACGGTAATCTGTTGCCTTCCACATGCACCCTGACCAGGAACCGAACTCACAACCTGGGTATGTGCCTTGACCTGGAATTGAACCTGCAGCCTCTCGGTCTCCAGGAGGACACTCCAGTCAGTTGAGCCACTGAGCCACACCAGCCAGCACAAGAAGGTCTTCACGCAAGCTAAGAAAAAGAATGGATTCCTTCCAGGGGAACTCTGCTGTTTACAGGAAGGTTTAGTATGTTTCCTCTCTTATCTTTATATCATTCACTTCAGCTAACCATTGTTGAGTTCCTAGTATAAACAGTGACCTGATACCCCTTTATGTTAATTCATATAGAAATAATATTGTTTTACACACACTCACTTGTATTGAAATTCAAATCCTACCCAAGAATAAACTAAGCATTTATATTCAAAGATAAATATATTTTTCTAGCACTCTTACTAAAATACTATAAACAAATGTTCAGTGCACTCATTTTTCAGGTGTCGTATGACTTTAAAAGACCCTGTCAATTTTTGCATAATTTATCATTTTTTGCTTTAAAATATCTTTATCTTGTTGTGTTTAAATATTTGTAATTATGAAAGTAATAATGTTTTCTATATCTACACAGGGAAAGGCTTACAACACCATTCAAGGGCACATACACAGTGCGCTCACTGACATTTGTATATCAGTGCACATATTGTTAGCTTTTCCAGAGAGAAAACTGATTCAACTTCATCTTGTCCTTGGTAAAGTGAGTTATATCTGACTCTTGTTGTAAAGCATCAAGGCTGTCAAGAAAAAAGAAAGAAAGAGACACCACCCAATTTTCAAAGGTAAATAAAGTAAACTTGCTTCTTCCCTTCAGCAGCAATTCTGTTGTTTTGGATTGTTAATGTTTCTTTTTACTTAAAGAAACTGGTCAAGGTCGACACATCAGGTGGCCCTGCCTTGCACAGGACATTTTCAATAGCGCTTTTCTGGAGTCAATGGCTTTGGTTTGTGCAGTGTCCCTAGAACCGACAGTTTAAAATCCCAGACAGGCTGACTCATCCCTTCTAGTTGGAGGTTAAAAAACTAATAATAAGGCACATCTTACAATTTACTGCATGCAGATCTTTGAGGCCAGGTTGCAGATCATCTGCTCAGGCTGCAAAATTATATCCAAATACGTAAACTGAAAACCTCAAGGTCAGTTGCCATGATTCCAGCCTCTATAAGGGTCCTTGGCCAGTACTTAACAACTCAGTTTCATTCTACACCAGGTATTTCTCATGTACAAGTCAAGATATCAGCAAGATTTTCCTTGAAGATTATTGTGTGCCTAGCACACACCCACACACACAGAATCTGGGGAATTCTAAGGACAAACGAATGTGGCCTGTGATTTCAAGGTCACTTGGCATGAGGATAAAAACTACACAAGTGAAAAATACCAAAAATACAACAGGGCAAAGAAAGGAAAAATGACTGAAGATAGGATGCAGAAGTAGAGTCCATCAAGCTGACAGACTGCTAGACTTCCCCGCACCAAGTTCTTACTTTCGCCCTCACAGCACCAGTGGGCGAAGGTACCCCAAATGTTGTCGAGTCAAACGGCCCCTTCTGTACTCTGGGTACTACCTTTCCCCACTGAGCTGTTGATCCACAATTCCTTTTTCCCTTGGCGTCTTCAAAGTTGTCTCTCTTTTATGATTCTTCCCCTGAGCCTCTCCAATCTGAATTAAAAAAAAAAAAAATCCCTTCATCCTACACTTTTCTCACTTTCTCTCCTAGCTTCTGAAATGTCTGATACACATCAATTGCATTTACTTCTTCATTTCTCATTTATTTATAAACTGAAAAGAAGCTCTTAATTCAACTTCTTCAAAGAATCTACTCTAAACCAAGTCAAGAATGGCTTGCTAATAGCCAAAGGGTTTAGTGGCCTTTCAGTGAAATTTGATCACCGCTCTCCATGAAAATCTACGCACACTATTCTTAGTTTTCATGTAACCATCATTTGTTGGTTTCCCTCAGAACTCAGCCCCTCTTCAATCTCCTCTGTGGGCTTTCTCTCCAGCTACCATTTAAATATGACTGCCCCCCACAATATTATACCACACTTCTCATCAACATGCAGTTTACATTTGTCAAGTGATCACAGATGATGTTCTGGAACTTTGTCATATGTCCTTAAAATGGTTCCAGCCAGGTCCTATTTATACATGTGATTTATGCAGATGAAACCCAGACCAAAACATACATACAAGTATGCAGGCCACCCGTGTTCATCCATTCACATGCGCCCCCCCATCTCTCTACCTCCCCCGACTCCGCCCTCCCTCCATCCCTCTGACTTTAAAGCAACCAACCCCTGCACATCTCCGTCTACAGGTTTCCCCATTGCAGAGTTGATGTTTCTCAAACTGAACTCTGTTGCCCACATTTCCCAAATGCTCTTCCTCCTGGTATTCTTACACAGGTGAATAGTGCTTCAGCTACCTAGTTACCTAAGGAGAAAATGAACAAATCATACCCTGCTTCCTCTCTTCCAATCTTTCAATAAGTCTGACTAAACGCAGTTTCTCACCATCTCTCTTATCCGTCCCCTCCTCTCTGTACCCACTGGCTCTTTTTCCCTCAGTGCCAGTCGTGTGAACGTTCTCATTGTTGCTTCCCCTTCTGACACACTTCCAATACTCTTCTAATATAATGTCAGAGGGCCCTTTCTGAAAGATACCCAATTACATTATTTTCTCCCTTAAAATCCTTCAAGCTCCTACTACCTATCAGGCTCAAAGCTCTTCAATATGACACGAAAATAACTTTTACTTCTATAGAGCTGTAGTGAGGATTCAACAAAATAATCCACATGAATGAATGCAAATAGGGTCAGCAATAACCTTTCAGTAAGTGTGAATAATAATTGCAAAACTTGTATGAAATAAATATCTATAGGACATTTATTTCTGTCTAGTTTAGGAAGTACTTCACAAAACTGATAAGCAACTTAGATGCAATGTTGAGACCCTGTAACTTGGTACCAATCTCTGATGGAAGTGCCTTCAGAAGCAGTGAGTAGAGCCTCTTCACATCTCTCCATGCATAGGAGTGTTTTCTCTCTAAGTCAAGTTCTTCTCAAGTTCAGTTAACGTCTAACTCCCTCGCTTCTCTTTCTCAGACACTCAGAGTTGAATTCTAGCTACAACTGCTCAGAGTTCAGTCTCCACGTCCTCGGCCTCCATTCACTAATTTTTAATTCACATAATATAAATATCACTTTCTATTCAAAACATTGCATGTAAACTACTTTAAGTTAAATAATACTGGAGAGATTTCAATAAAAGCAGTAGTCCTTTCTGTCAACATCAACTTCAATTCCTGAAAGGCAAATATTTTGACACTTTTAGCTAATTCTTCTAGACTTTATCTCAAATGCACAAACAATATCTATGTTATTTCCTATTATTTCAAAGTTCAACAGTCTCTTGAATTCCTATACGGAATGAGGATTCCTCTGTCTTTTAGCCCTAATTTTACTCCCTGCTGAGCTTTCTCTGGTCACAGCATGGACAGATGTCAATATTGCGGATTGGGCTTGGTTTCAGGGACAAACTATGCTTGAATCCCCCCTCTAAGAATGTTGTTTCCCTTTTTTATGGCACCCTATTCTTCATTTTCATGCCCAAGGCAGAATTTTAATTAATTCTTTGATTAGTTCCTTACTTTTCTTTCTCCTCCATTTTCCCACAAATTTCCCAAAGCCAGTGGCTTTGTCTTACTTAAACTTAAAGCCCCATTTAATTAAAGAATACCTCTCACATAATTGGTACACAATAAACAGGTTTTAAATAAGTGAAATGGCCAATATTAAGTGGGTAGGTGAGTAAACTGTGGTGAATTATTTCAACACAGCATTCTCTGGCTGTGTAAATGTATTCTGTGTAAAAAGTGTTGATGTGAAAAAAAATACAAATCACAACTCTAGGTGAAAAATGCTAAACATAAACTATATACATAGATGTGACAGGCAGAAAACATGCCCCCTTCCCCTAAGATGTCCACCTTTGAATCCCTAGAACTTTTGAATACGTGGTCTTACATGGGAAAGAGGAATTAAGGTTGCTAGTCAGTTGACCTTGAAAAAGGAGGTGAGTCTGGATTATTTACTTGGGCCCAATGTAACCACAAGGGCCTCTTAAATAGGGAAGATGGAGCAGAGGAGTCCGTGTCAGGAGGAAGCAGGATGGAAGATGCTCAACCAGCCACTGTCAGGGTTTTGAAGACAGAAGACAAGCACAAGCTGAGGATCATGGACAACTTCTGGAATTGGAAAGAGGCAAGTGAATTCTCCCAGAGCCTCCAGAAACAATGCAGCCTTGCATTCTTAATTTCATTCTAGTGGGACACATTTTTGACATCTGGCCTCCAAAACCATAAGACAAAAATACAGGGCTCAGCAAAAAATAATGCCCTTTCTTAATTACATACAAATCTTTCATTATTAAATCATAAGCATGCAATTCTGTAATATAACAACATCACACTCAAACACAGCATATGACATTTTAGGTGAAATGTTCAAATTGCTGTCCATCTCGTGCGAGACATTCATGTACCCTACCAACCACACTCAAGCAAGCCTTACTTCTGCTGGACACTGTATTTTGCAGAAATACAAAATAATAAATACACTGTTTTAAGCAGTTTGTGGTAATTTGTTACAGCGGCAGTAAGAAACTAATACAACAGGGTATATGAGTACAGGAGAGTTTACGTGGTTTTTTTTTTTTCTTTTCAAAAAGTATATATGTTTTTGCAGGTAAGCTCTCTCCAACTCCTATTTTCTCTTCCTTTAGCTCCATTTTACCAGTACGGTTTGCAACACTGCTCAAGACTTCCATGTCTTCTGAATGCATGAAATACAATAAAATAGCCTGGAGAAACTATCTGGCTCACAAATAAAAGCACTGTTTCCCCAAAGATATTTTTAATGAAAACATAGATAGTAAATATCCAGATAAATAGCCAGAGAAATTTCATAATTTTTCTTCCTAAAATGATGAATGAATAAATTTTCATTAGCTACATTAATATTACATAAGGACTTCAGAAAATGTCTATGTGGCTCGATGACATTCAGCACTAAAAGAGAAATGGTTCCCAGGATAATATGATTTTCCTTTACTATTTTATCCTCTTCTTGCGCCTTTATAGCAGCCATAAAAATAAGCCCAGGAGTTTGGAATCTGGGAAGCTTGTTGTAGTTCCTGTAGTTTCTTGGGAAAGAAAAGGGAAATCCTCAATAGAATTTTTGGTAATGCCAGCATCTCCCAGATGCTTAAATCATCTTGAAATAAACTATCTGAATGAAATACAAATAGACACCTGATGTCACTTTATATTTAGGAAAGTTGGTGGACGGACAAGTCTTCAAATTTCGTGAATTTACGTACAATATTAGAAAATCTTATCCGGATTATGCAATCAAAAATATCATTCTCAATTCTATCATATTTTGAAAGGAGTTAAACTGACCTCTGAAAGACCTAAAATTTAAATAAGCATAGAACATAAGCTTTCTTTATAAAATTGACTAAAAAGAATAACTTTCAGTATAAATGTAAAATATTTTATCTTTAGTTACATGAATGATATGTGCTCAAATAATTCATGCAATCTTTTTTCTAAAGCCTTTCCTAGTTATTTTCTGGTGAAGAAACAAACTAAAATCTGCTTTTGTTGCTTATACATGGCCAAATCCCTGATACTTCATAGATATGACTAAACCATACAAAACCTGTCCATGAACAGAGTAAATTATCTAGAGAGAACACCCAGAGCAAATGGAAAAACCAGTCTAAAGCATCGTGCAGGGAGTGGGTAGTTTCATTTCCCTCTAGCCCCTCCTGGTGGCAAACACGGGGTAGTGCTGAATCCTACAGCACTGACAGGAAGGCTGCCATGCAAATTTATTTCAGTATCTTGATTTCCTTCAAAGCAGCGTTTTTAATCATTTGTGTAGTTCCAGTTACAAGTTCATAATATGAGCATATCAGAGAGGATAATTTTTAATTTTCCTTCTGGAACTGAACATTTGAGTTAAGTTGTTGGCAGGCACTGTGAGTTTTTTCAGCTTCTGCTCTCAAAAGAAAAAATGAAAAAGATCAAATGACAGGACACAGACAAGTACCCCAGTGCCCACGTATGTGGTCTCAGCCTGGATTCTACATGATCGGAACAATTGTAAGACAAACGTACCAGTTTTCCTCATTAGATTGAGGATGTGTTCAGCAATATCTAACATTTCCTGAGATCTTACATGAATGCACCTAGAATAATGTTAAAATATATACATGATCTCACTTGGTTATACAATATGTTAATGAGATAAGTGTTATTATCTGCCTTTAATGGACAGAAAAAAGTAATTATTTACTTGGCATATTTTAAAATAATGACAAAAAAAAGAGGCAAAGACTCAAATTTACTTTCATGTTCAAAGAACAAATGCATGGATGGGTGGATTCATTACTTAACACCATGAGTATTTCAAGGACCAAACATTCTGGAATTCAACATGAAAAAGGTTCATCACTGTGTGGAAAGCACTCACTGTATGAACCGGAGAGACAGAAATGAAAGAATTAGAATGTCATGGGAACTGTTATACCAGAGATATATGTACAAAATGTCAGGATCGCCAAGAAGACAAACCCCTGAATCTGTAGGAGGGCACAGAAAGGGCATCAGCTAGCTAGTGATCAGGATCTACCCATGAATCCTCTATTTCTATGCTCATTAAGCAACCAAAGAATCACAATGTGGCCTTGCACCTGGATTCCCTGCAGGGAGAAGATGCATGAGCCAGAAGATTCAAACCCTTCCAGGCGTCTGTCATAATTGAAATTTATTTACAGTAAGTGGACACAGATCATCTCTGTTTTGTTTATCATTGACTTTTCCAAAGGCCAACAGAGGGCTGGCCACATAGCATGACTTGCTAAAAAAACTGCTTGATGACTGCACGTGGCCTAAGCGGCCGGCCAGCCTTGTCAGGGAGCATGTCTTCACCATAGTCCCTCAGCACCACACTGTCCTACACACCCAAACATCTTCAACAGCATTAAGTATAACAGTTAGGTAGCATGACTCTGCAAAAGTGAGAGGTTAAGGCCTACAGTGATCTCCTCCTCAGTTTACTTTACTGATAGCGTGGCAGTAAAAGCCAGGGCTAGGTCACAAACAAAGAGTGGGGCGGGGGTGCTGAGAGGAGGACATGTTTCGGTACATCACACAATTTCTCCCAAAAGGACAGAGACCAAGCCATCGTCATTTCTGCAACCTAGTGCCCTGCTCAGTCTTTGGTACAGAGTACACAGACAAATACTTGTTGAAGAACATAGAACATGGTAGATATGAAACTGTGAATATTTTACAGAGAATTACAAAGTTAAAAAAATAATGAGTGAGAATCTGAAAAGCAGCAGAATTTATAAGTAATCACTCTAGCTGATCACATAAAAGCCACAGCCATGCCCCAACATACAGTCATGTTTAAAAAAGAAACTGTACATACGTATCGGGCCCTAGCCTCACGGAGGCTTGTGCCAGGCACGCATGGCAAAGAAGGAGAAAACAAGCGATCCTTTCTAAAGTCAAAGAGCTGAACTTCATGAGTAAGGTTTTGGCCAGAAAATTGCTATCTCCATAAACACTGCATGATTCCAAGGAACATGACAACATTCGTATCAATAACTCCATAAGATAAATATTTGGCTTAATTCAAGAATAGTTCAGATCATTCTTTCATTTAAACCATTTCCCCATGTAAATAGAGCGTGGAAACAGCCTGGAGTCTCTTCAAAAGACTCCAAACACTCAACAACCCGTATAATAACACTGTTTAACAAAATTTCTCCCAGATTATAGCAGAATACTTTTCGTTTTCCCTATTACTATAATTTATGTGTAATATGAATATGTCCCTTTAAAGAAAAGGAAAAAAAGTTTCCTAGCCCTTTAGTAATCAAGTCATTGCTAAACAGCATTACCAACACAATGTATCATAGAAACAAAGGTTCAAACATCAAAAAGCTGAAAGCTATCATATGCCACAATCAACAACTTTTTGTACTACCTGGTGCTTTAACACACAAATGCATAGTATGTACCTTTCTGGAAAGGGTGAGAAAACATTAATTACTGAAAGTCTTGCATCTCTTTTTTTATGAATAAAAGGTGTTTATAATTCCTGTCAACTGAAGTATGTCAGTCACAGCCCAATACACAGCGTAGAAAAATACTATCAAACATGACTGGTATCACTTTCATGCCCACCCTTGTCTACAGAAATAACCACTCTTACAATAAAGCAAGAAGACAAACAAAAATGTGCATCAGGTTGAAAGGGTTGTTTGTGGGCCTCATCATTGTTTTTTGCAATGCTAGCATTTGTCCAAAAGAAAATGAGTTGGGTTTCAGTTCCATCTAAATACACGGAGCACGTGGTTTAAGGCGCTGCTGGCGCAGTCTGGAGTCACAGTTCCCAGGTTGCTCTTCCCGAGTTTCTGGCCCACGGAAACCCTGGGCAGTGCAGTAGTTTCCACGCGCAGTTAGTGGGCTCTTCTGATTCAGAAAAGCCTGCGAAAAGACTTTTCTTTTAATTAACACACTTTGGGATTTTAAATATGGAAGAATGTATTTTCCTTCCCACGAAACAGATAATGGTCATAAACTGCTTTACATTCCTTGACAACACATGTTATGTATATTGCTACATTTCTATAAAGTACTTTCTAAAACTAGCTATAGGGCTTTTAGCATTTCAGATATTGAATGGAATGTCTTTAATTATTTCAATATAAAGGATAAATAATAAGAATTACCACTAAGGAAATAAAGTAAATAAAACCAATTCTCTTTACTTTTGATTCAGTGCTTCATGTTTTTATATTCATGTTCCTTACGTATAACTAGCACTAATTTAAGTGTAAAGTGTCTACCTAAGTTATTGAATTCTAGGATTTGGGTATTCCGAAGTAGATATGAATGCACTATTACATATGAAGGAAATAAGCTAATATAAAGCAGAGATACAACAAAATTTTAATTACTCAGAATTGGCAGTGGACTTGAATTTATTTGCTATGCTTGTTACACTTAGGAAAAATTAGCAACTGCCAAATGGAGCCAATTGTATGAATTGAGTTGGAAAAAACCAACAACCAAATCTTCAGGATATACCCTGTAGTCATTACACAAAATAAATGACACTAGTTTAGTGTTTTATGCCCTTACAATGCACTTACAAAGGTACTCGTGAACATTTAACTATTTTTCAAATTTTACAAATGAGAGACTAGAGTTTCAGAGTTAAATAACTGGCCTTAACTTAGCTCAGCAGTCTGCACGTGGACCACGGGCCTCCTATTGTATTATCAAACAAAACAAAATAAACTCTGTCTCTAATTCAGACACAAACCACACTGCTCAGCTTATGTCTATGGGCCTGAAAAAATAAGAATTGATGTGCAAATTATTTCTGTTCATTAATATCTTAAGAAATATAGAGAGAAGGAGTGTTCTGATACAAGACAGTAAAATAGGAAGCTTCAGGCCTTTCTTCCCTTCCCAGAGATCCCAACTGGTAGTCAAAACTACACAGACCAATTCCTTTTGTGAGATATTCAGAAACACGTTAAGAGGCTTCTGCTCCCCAGGTGAGAGTAAATGTAGTCACAGTGAAGCTGATAGAAAAATTCTTGGGACTCAGGGGCCATGGCCCCTTTCCCAGGCTAAGCGTGAAACAAGCAAAAAATAATAATAATAATAATAATAATAACCCCTCCCCAAATACCTAGCTTCTCCCTGGGTTGAGGAAGTGTAGGAGTTTGAGTCCAGCATTTTGGTTTTCAGGGGCATGCCTGCCTGAGAAATCGGTTTTTGTCTTGTTTCTTGGAGTACTGATGGGAGCCAGCATATTCTACATGCCTGGGAACCACTGAGAACGAAAGGGAGTTAGGCCAAGTTGTGGCAGCTACAGAGCATATGCAGTACTGAGGACAGACGGCAGAGGGAGCAGGAGATCAAAGGTTCTGAAAGAGAAATTAGCAAACTTCTCTCTAATTGGGACTTATATGCACACCAGAGATGATGCATCCAAGAAAAAAGAATGAGAGATCCCCAGAATCCTCACTGGGCTGACTGGTATATGTCTTTCCCTGTATAAAGCTTGTCCATAAAGACTTGAAGAGGTAGCTATTTTTTTCAAATGTGTGGATCAAGACACATGAAGAAACAAAGAAACTTGATCCAAGCAAAGGAACAAAACTGATGTCCAGAAACTAACTCTTAAAAATAGACATATGAGAAATATCTGACAAAGAATTCAAACCAACCAACAAAGATGCTTAACTAACTGAGGAAAATGATACATAAACAAAATGAGTAGATCAACAAAGAGAAAATAGAAACAAAAAGGACCCCCAAAGAACTAAAAGAATCTTGAGACAGAACAACAAAGCTGAAGGTCTCCAAAACTGTAACACAGCTGCAGTAGTCAAGAGTGTGGCACTGGCATGCAGACAGACATGCAGAGGGACACAACAGAATAGAGTCCAGAAATGTACCAATGAGTGCTTGGTTAAATGATATTTGACAAGGGTGCCAAGACTACAAAATAGGGAAAATACAGCTTCTTAAACAAATGATGGGAAAACTGGATATTCAATTGCAAGACAATGAAATTGGACCCATATCTTATAACATACAAAAAAAATCAACTTAAAGTAGATTAACTTAAATGTAATACCTGAAAATATAAAACTACTAGAAGAAAATAAAGAGAAAAAGCTTTAAAACATTGATCTAAATATAAAATTGCAATGATTTCTTGGATATGAGACAAAAGCAAACGCAACTAAAGCAAAAATAGACAAGTGGAACTACATCAGACTAAAAAGCTTTTGTACAGCAAAGGAAATAGTCGACGAATTGAGAAAGCAATATATGGAAAGGAACCATATATTGCTAAGGGCTTTAATGTCCAAAATATATCAGGAATATCTACAACTCAACAGCAAATAAACAATAACCCTACAAAAATGAAAATATAAATAGATATTTCTTCAAAGAAGACATACAAATGGCCAAACAGTACATAAAAAGACGCTCGATATCAGTAATCATCAGGGAAATACAAATCAAAGTTACTATTAGGAGATACCACCTCATACCTGTTAAGGTGGTTATTATTTAAAAAAAAAAACAGAAAATAACAAATGTTGGCAAAGACATGTAGAAATTGAAACTCTTGTTCACTGTTTGTGGTCATGTAAATGGTACATCCAGCATAAAAAACAATATGGAAGTTCCTCAAAAAATTAAAAATATACTTGATCCTTGAACAATGCAAGAGTAGGGGCTCCAACTTCTAATCCTTCAAAAATCCACATATACCTTTTGACTCCCCAAAACTTAAGTACAGTCGTCCCTCAGTATCCATAGAGGGCTGATTCCAGGATGTCACAGATATAGAAACCCATGCATGGAGTCAGCCCTCTGCATCCACCTTGGGACTCAGGGGCCATGGTCCCTTTAAATCCCCCCTCCCCAAATTCCTAGCTTCTCCCTGGGTCATAGACCGGGAATACTGTTTGGATCCACAGTTGGTTGAATGCATGGATGTGAAACCCAGGAACACAGAGGGCCAACTGTATATTTATTGAAAACACCCTACCTATAAGTGGATCTAGACAGTTCAAACCCTGTTGATCAAGAATTAGCTGTGGTTTATACACGGATTTTTGACTACACCAGAGTTAGTGCCCCTAACCCCCATGTTGTACAAGGGTCAACTGCAGTTCAGATTGAAATAAGGTATGTCACCCTAGTCGGTGTGGCTCCGATGCTTGGAGTGTCATCCCCACAGACCAAAAGGTTGTGGGTTCGACTGCCAGTCAAGGCGCACACCCAGGTTTTGGGGTTGATTCTGGTCGGGGTGCATATGAGAAGGCAACCAAATGATGTTTCTCTCTCTCCCCTCCTTCCCTCCCTCTCTAAAAAGCAATGAAAAAAATATAATCAGGTGAAGATTAAAAAAAAAGAAAAAGAAATAAGGTATATCAAACTCTAAAGTCTAGGACTCTAGCTATGATTTTAATCCAACAGAAGATACTGACAATTTAGATTCTGTCTTTATGACCCCGAGAGAAAAAAAAACATTTATTTTCACTTCTGTATTCTAGTTCATAAAATGTAAGTAATATATAAACTTATGTATTTATATGCTGATAAGAACATAAAGAAATAAGATATTTTTATTAAACCCAATTGATCCTTTGGAAAAATTACAGAAACACAAAACATCAGTGATTATTATTTTTGCACAATATACTCTACACAACCTTATACCACTTATATCACTTATTAATAATTTCTCCCTCTAACAAAGAACATTTCTTATACACCCTTTTTACTCTAGAGGACAAGTACAGTACACATAATTTTGTTTAAATATATGTAAATAAACCTTTTATATAATGTACACATTTCTTCAATTTACTGATTAAATTAAAATCCCCTGTCATATGATAAAGAAATTGATGTATCATTTTCTTAATGACATTTCGTATATATGAATCTGTCATTCTTTGTCTCTGGCAACTTATATACGAAATGATTTCAGTTGCTTAGATAAGCTGCTTCTAAGTTTCTACGTCACAACTAAAGCATGTGAAAGAAAACTAAAGGTCATGACAATTTCTGCTATTCCTCTAAATCAATGAATGCAATGAGATTGGGCAAATGCAACTGTCTAAATGCGTGAAGGAAAGAAAATTTCATTTATTCCTTTTTGGAAAATACAATGAGATTTCTTGAAATTCAAAATGTATTTTCAAAAACCACTTTGCTATTCCAATATTTTATTTAAACCCTCATTTAGGAAAAAAAATATTGATGACCTCAAGATGTGCATAGCTTGGAAAGAAACCTGAAAAACAAGACTGAATTTCGTTTTAAGAGTTTGACAAACCTAAGACTCAAAGTTATAGTCACAGGCTTTGCACACTACCCACCGCCTCCTGTAGATGCATTGTGCTTGTGAGGTACAATGACTTTCCTTTTGCCTCTAAATCTTGGTAATGGCCTCAGCTCTACATACCATAGCTCTGAAAATTTGCACTGTAGGTATGAAGTAGTGCCTATAATGTACCTAAGGTATAATTTTATAAAGACCTCCTGCTCTCATGATGTACATAAATGGCATTCTACAACAATGATTGAAGACAACCATAACTTTTCCTTCACTGGGTAAAATAGCACACTATGCAGAGTAAAATACACAACAGGAAGAAAAACTGGCTGAGTCAGCACAGTGTTAACACTCAGCCCATACGTGCCTCCGGTAATGAGACAGCCCCCAGTAAAGCAACAAGACACTGAAAGAAGGACTGTACTTCAAAAATCATCAGTAGTTTAATAATTGTTTAATCAAAAACAATGTCATTAGTAATGGCATAAGTAATGGCATTACTTATATTTTATCACCTATACATTCTGAAAATAGTATTTAACAATCTATTATATTTATAATTGTGTATGCATGTCTACATAAACACTTGTTATTTTGAACATTTTTTTAAATTAAACATTCATATTAAAAAAGCAATACAAACAAGATGTAGATACAATACAAAATGTACATAAAATCAAGGTTTCAAAGTTAATTGTAACACCTGATATGTGTACATTTTTACCTAATATTTCATTATACTGTATAGCAGTTATATATTAAGGATAATTAACAACCTGAAGATGTCATTTGCAATGGCATAACAAAGACAGAGTCCATTTTATTCAAATTCCATTGCCAAATCATATGTCCTAAAAATACCCTCTTTTGTCCTCAGGATTCAATATCACAACTTCCAGTTTACCAGAACAATTCTGACAGATAGGTTTATAACTAATGTTTTACAGTTCTTGTTGTTAAAATCTCAATAGGAGAGGTAAATCACTATAAAATGTGATCTGTCATTTATTTATACTTATGGAATTTAATACACTAGTATTAATATAAATTAAATTTGTGTGGGTTAAACAAATCATTAAAAGCAAATATATTTTTAAGTATGGAAATGTGTGAATCTGAAAATCTATGTTATACATAAAAATATATGTAACTCTTTATGCCAAGTGGATCTTTTAATGACTTTTATACAAACTTACTTTCTGTATCTGTTTAAAATGGCAAAGATTCCCAACTATATAGGACACTTTATAAAAGGAGCAAATTAAATGTCTTTACAGATTTACTTCTTGATTGTACATAATAAGATTTGAAAGCAAATTCTTTTAACCCAAAAATTAAAAAATTGAATTCATAGGTGTTTACAAGCTGTGTTATAAACAAAAGCATAGGTTAATGATATTGATGTATAATATAGTTTAGCAATTTTTCAATATCAAATGGGCAGGTGTCTTTTGCTTGGTCCTATTGGAGAAGTCCCTAACGAAACTAATGTTCTAACGTAGGCATAGGCATCATTCAAATCCATACTGGAGGAATAAAATAATAATAGAATCTAACCCACAGATGGGGCTGTGCCTTCAATTCTAGAGAGATTCAATAGGCTGTAGGACACCAGGTAGAATAAGGTCAAACAGATCAGGAACTAGATGTATCAGTCGGTGATCCTGTGCAGGGCTCAGTGCCAGCAAGCATGCAGCTGGCAAGCTCACAACAACAAAATAAAAGCCTCCGAGATGAGTTTCCGAGGTAAATTTGAGTACAGGTTCAAGTTGCATTGGACCCTCTTCTCTACCTGTTCATGTGATATTTGAATATTTCTTCATAGCTTCATTTCTCAATTTTCTACGTTACAGAGACTTGACATCCCTATGCCTTAATCCTCAATCCCTGAGCAAGGTTTTGCACAGCACAGCATGTAACTTCAATTTCTTTGGAATTTCTCCTCATGTCAGTCACCAGCCATGCATTATGCATATAATACACTATATTCCCAGGAGAAGACTGAGAAAATAGTATGTTTTTTACCACACAGAAAAAGTATTTGCTCAATGTAACAATGTTATATTATAACAATATAATATTGCATAATAATAAAAGATAATCATAAAAGCAACTGATGTTTATTGGGTACTTATTTTTCTAGGAAATATTTTCCTCCCCATTTTATATAGAAATAATGAAAGTGAATCTAAACGATTAGTTACCTATCACACAATATCCACTGAAGTGGTAAATGTTAGAGTTAAGATTTAAATGCAATGTCTGACTATAAAGCCCATGCCCTTCACTACTATAAGATATTATATACATTTCTTTTAATTCTATTTCTGGCTTGCACATTTCAATAACTAATCTTAGATTGGAGAGAGATTAAAAGCAAGGATACAACAGGGGAAATAAAGTCATCACAAGATCATAGAGAAAGATCTAAGGAAGATCATACAGAAACTTGAAAGACTAAAATAGAATACGCTGGAGTGCTTACTGTATTCACTAAACACCATTGCTACTTCTGAGTTCCTTGACTTACACTTAAATATGGAAAGAAAAATGAACCTATTATTAAAATCAAGTTTTGGAATAACATTTCATGATGAAAAAATTATTCACTTTGTAAATTAGAAACAATATATAAAACTGAATGTGCATTATAAGCCTACATTTTAAAACTCAATCACTAGTGGGATAGGTGAATATATAGTACTATAGATCACTTCGGCACACACCATAATTTTTGTCAATGAAGGTATATTATTTTCATAACTAAATAGAAAAATAAATATTTAAGAAAACAGAAACTAATACATATACATATCAACTCCCTCTTTAATATAATCAACTGTTTTTTTAAATTACTTTATTGTTGTTCAATTACAGTTATCTGCCTTTTTGTCCCTCCCCTCCCCCCCACCCCATCCAAACCCACTTCCCTCCCTTGCTTCCACCCTCCCCCTTGGTTTTGTCTTTGTATCCTTTATAGTAGTTCCTGAAAACCCTTCTCCCCACAGTCCCCTCCCCCCTCCCCTCTGGCTATTGTTAGATTGTCCTTAATTTCAATGTGTCTGGTTATATTTTGTTGCTTTTTTCTTTTGATGATTTTGTTCCAGGTAAAGGTGAGATCATATGGTATTTGTCCCTCATCACCTGGCTTATTTCGCTTAGCATAATGCTCTCCAGTTCCATCCATGCTGTTGCAAAGGGTATAAGCTCCTTCTTTCTCTCTGCTGTGTAGAATTCCATTGTGTAAATGTACCATAGTTTCTTGATCCACTCACTCATTTGCTGATGGGCACTTAGATTGCTTCCAGCACTTGGCTATTGTAAACTGTGCTGCTATATTGTGGTGTGCAAGGATGGTACAATATTCGCAAATCAATAAACATAATATACCACATAAACAAAATGAAACACAAAAATCACATGATCATATCAATAGATGCAGAAAAAGCGTTTGATAAGGTACAGCACCCGTTTATGATAAAAACACTCAGCAAAGTAGGAATAGAGGGAGCATTTCTCAACATAATAAAGGCCATCTATGAGAGACCTACAGCCAACATCATACTCAATGGGCAAAAACTTAAAGCTTTCTCAACTGGTTGTTTTTTAACATCTAAATGAATGTGCAAACACACAGAATAGTCATGCAAAGGTATGCCCCTTCAGTGAAGGGTGACCAACGGAAAGGGCTAATTCTTGGTCCTAGTGTGGCGTATTTGAAAGGAGCTGAGCCACTGGCTGAAGAGCGCTGGTCTGAGCTAGCTTCCTTGGTGATCCTAACTCCACATGGCAGTAGGTCAGTCAGCGTCAGAACTAAAGGCAGCTGGAGCCACAAACAAGTGGCTGTGAGCTCTGGAACCATCACAGGAATAGACAGCTTTACAGAACTGAGTCACCTGCTCACTCTGGTGAGAAAACCAGCTATTATCAATAGATCATGATTTATAACATTTTACTGTATATGGGTGTGTTGAGTGATTTCCATCAATTTGAATGTTTATTTATCAATATGCAAACTCTAGTTCACAGAATCCTGAAGTAATGCTACTATCTCAGAGAGATGTGAATTGTCTGGCATTTAATATTAGTTAAATAAGCCCATTTGAAAATAAGTATCAATAGTTGGAGACTTATTACAACTATCAGTTAATAAGAATGCACCGGGCAAAACAGGTTGCAAGCACCTTTGAATCACTATGAACATATTCTGGCTAGGACATCTGGTTAATATTTATCTTTTTGGAGTCTCAATTCTAATTAGAAGTGGCTTGACATTAAGAACACTTTTTGGACCTCAGAATATGTTGGTTCTGAATTCATTAGTGACTGGCATCTTCTTGTTTCCCAAGCTTTGATGTAAGGATGGGGCTTTAAATATATTTCATTTTGGAGGGAGTCTGTGTGCATTTAAATGGGTGCTTTCTGGAAGTGAGTATTCTTACAAGTGTAACAAATTTATGAAGGGAGATATTATATGATAAATATAGAATGATCTCCTTCTTAAACTGCAATATCTTTACTGGTCCAGAGACTTTTTTTCCCTTCTTGGCTTCCACTTAGTCTCTACTGCCTTTTCTCTCTCACACACACACACACACTCACACTCACTCTCTCTCTCTCCCCCCCCCCCCCCCCCCCCCTCTCTCTCACACACACTCACACACACACACACACACAGACTGTGGCGTAAGGGGTGGACCAAAGTTAGACATGATAAAATACAATACTAAAAAAAAACAATGCTGGGCAGGTAAAGCCAGTGTTTGCTATTAATATGCTCAAGTTACAGGTGGTTTAAATGACTTGGAGGTTGAAGGACAGATGTAGACAGACTTAATTCAAAAGAACTAAAAGCTTTTCAATGGAGTTGTGGGTTCTGAAAAAAAAGAAGAAAGAAGGCAGAATGAGCTCATTGGAAGCAGAGGGCTATAGAAACAGCCCACCAGAGAAAAGATAAAACCAAATATGGGAGGTTATAAATAGGAAACAGGAAGATCAAGTCAAAGGGGAAAGACCCTCTACTCTATTAGCTGGCACAGAGCCTAAGTAGAAGACTAATCAGAAAATTTTCGGAGAGCAGATTTAGTGGCTACTTAGTGGCTAATGGGATAGCAGCTTTTATCTCATGCTAAAACAGGATAGATACTTAAGTATGAAATGAAGACTTCTCTTCGAAAAACTTAGAGCTGGAAAAGGATTACTCCAGGACCAATGTTCAAGATGAGGGCCTAGAACTCATAAAAAGGGAACAAAAGCAGCATCCAAACAGATAGTTAAACATTTCATGCCTGATTCTAACTAAGTATAACCAAGCAACTCCATATGACACATCACAAGCCAATACTCTAGGGTTTACTCTAAAATGCCCTCCCACCTGTAAGAAGAAAGGTCCAAGAAATTAAAGAATGGCATTGGACAGCTGGGAGGGAAAGATAGAAAGAAGCAATAGACAGGCATCAAGAGCTCGAAATGAGAGCTACCCTCTTTTGGCTCCCAGGTAATAGGGATAAAAAAATTATCACTGGAGTCCAGACAAAAACTTCCACTCCGTGGACACCTCCCTCCCTCAGAAATCCCCCGCCCCGCTGACATCCTGGCTGCTCTCCTTCAGGCAGCTGGAGAAACAAGACTGACAGGCCACCAGTGGGGCCTGCCCAGCAGCTGCTCCTGACACCACACCCCATGCCACCGCCAGAGAATGATCAGATCCTGTGTGTAATTTCCTCCAGTTAAACTAAAATTTCAAGATCAGTTCAAAGTTCTTGCCACTTCTCCCAGATTTTGAAAGTAAAGAGATGAGAAAAGAAAATTAGCATGATACTCTTCTAGCTTTGACCAATTTCCCTGAAAGCAAGGAAGGAAAATCATAACATGAATAGCAAAGACTGAGAATTTCCCATGAGACTGGTGATACACAGACTGCGGAAGGCAGGGCAGAGGCCATAATAAATAAATGAATGAATGAATAAATAAATAAATAAAGACCCTCTGCTTCAGTGCAGGAGTTAGGTCACATGAAAGAGAGTGAAGACCACATGAGACTTGGGCTCAGGCCAGGAATTCTAATTCAAAGTCACAAAGGACTGCAGGTGACTGGGAGACTGTAAGTGGGTTTGATGTTTCACAAAATGCAAAGCACTCATATAATTTTGTTGTGTACGGACTTAGTTCCATCAGCAATTATTTCCAAAATACACAATTTCCAGTTACTTTATTTCTTCGAGAAGTGCAAAGTAACATGGTACTTGAAGTGTGTTTTAATTCAGTTTGTTGTTTTATAAGATCATTGGTTTGATACAGAACTAAGAAATATCATAGTACAAAAGTTCTGCCCAGCATAAAAAAATTAACTTAAAATTCTTAGAAACAATTTTTAAAATCTGTGTTTAAAGGTAGCTGCCAAAAAAAAGAAACCCTGATTCAAAGAACATTTTGCCAAGCATATTAGATTAGTTCATTTAATCCACTGCCAAGAGCTACAATAAGGAAAGCACTTAAATTATTTCTAGAAATACAAGTAACATGAAGAGCTAGTTTCTAATATGTCAGTGGAATTCTATGAAGAGAACAGAAACAAAGGTTTCAAATCCTTATCAATGTGCATGTCACAGATACTCATCCAGGATTTTGGTCTCTAAAAGTTACAGAGTAAGATCTCTGTTATTCTCTGCATTAAATTATAGTTGAGCAATATATTATATTTCTAAGTACTTTTAAGTAATTTCTACTGGTACCTATGGGAGGAAAGGGGCATAATCACATTTATATTCATTTTCTGGATGAAAAACCTGTACAAAGGGGACAAGTGGGCTTTAACATCACAAAGAACCCTGGCAGATTCAAACTTGACTCAGTTTTCCACTTGTGCTTTTAATGGACTGAGCTGGTAAACTACGGGGCACCCCAAACAGTACTTATTTGACAAGCACTACAAACAGGTCACAATTACCCAGAATGAAATCAAGAAAACTCAACCATTTTAGATACATGAGCTAAGCCTGTGTTCAAATTTTAATTTTGCTTCATAATTAAGAGACTGCACAAAAGCATTTCATTTCTGAAATGATTTTAAATGTTCTGGGTGGACTCGAATCTTCTGATGATTTGAAGTATGTCATGTTTGGAATATACTAGGTTATTTAAAAGAAAAAAGTGCACACCCTGATAAGAATGACCATTGGCTGATTTGTTGTTGTAGGGATCTATTGAATAACTACTGGTTTTCAAAGTGCAGCTTTGTAAGACACGTACTAGTAAAAAAGTAATTATTTTTAAAAGCAATGCAATATTTGTCTTACATTTGTCTCTGTGGATGCTCTTATTAGAAGAACCCAAGGTTCCATAGGATTCACCTGGGTTCACTTTGTACAACTGGTTCTATAGGGTTTGGTTCAGTCTTCCATACTGACAGCTGAACACAGACAACTTAAAGATAGCTGGAAAGTATATATGGAGAAAAATATAAACCTTTTAATTAAATAAACATTTACTGAGTTTTAACGTCAGGGACAATGCTAATTGCTGGAAATACAAAATCGATAAAGGGAAGGCAAGATTTAGTAGGCGAGCTGGGCAAAAGAGGTAGAAACAGTGTCGCATTGAAAAGCCCTCCGCCAAACGCCGCCAATGGCACGTTACCTGACTCCTCGATAGCCTCAGTTTTTAAATTGTCGAATGCGGATAGACCAAGTCCACCATTTTTTATTAAGTAAGCAGAGATTTTGTATTTAAAGGAATTTCATACTTTAAAACACTATGCATGATAGGATTCCTTACTGTGCCTAGCAAATATCTTTATGGCACCTAACATACTTTACTGCATTTACTGTATCTGTCAGACTATAAGATGCGCTGGATCATAAGACACACCTAGGTTTTCGAGGAAGAAAATAGGAAAAAAAATTTTGAAGCAAAAAATGAGGTAAAATATTTAATAACAGGTGACCCTGCCTCATTCAGACTATAAGACGCACCCCCATTTTCCTCCCAAATTTTGGGGAAAAAACTGCATCTTATCGTCTGAAAAATA
>PVJI01020319.1:0-29124 GCA_004026765.1 Micronycteris hirsuta | reverse complement strand
TCTGCTGAAATAAGTCCTGTTCGGGGGAGTGGGTCCCTTCACAGCTGATCCTCCACAGTGGTCACAGCCAATCCTTGCAGCTGACTGGCCTGGGTAAATCCCTCCCATTGACCTTCCAATATCAAGTAAGGCTTAACTACAAGAGGAAGGTATACACAGGCTACACAGTGGGTACACCTCAACCCACCGGACCCTATGGGGTGATAGGGTAGGCTGTACCACTGGACCCTATAGGACATTTACTACATTAGGCTATTCTACCAAGCCAGGGAGTCATAGCAGCTCTACATAATACATAGAAACAGACACAGGGAGGTGGCCAAAGTCAGGAGACAAAGAAACCTGGCCCAAATGAAAGAATAAATCAAAACTCCAGGAAAAGACTAAACAAAATGGACACAACTAATCTACTAGATGCAAGGTTCAAAACACTGGTTATAAGGATGCTCAATGAACATAGGGGAAGAGTTGGTGAAGTTAGAACTTCAACAGCACAAAACAGGGCATGGAAACCATGAAAAGGAACCAGTCAGAAATGAAGGATACACTAACTGAAAGAAAGAACAATTTATAGGGAATCAATGGTAGAGTACATGAAGCTGAGAACCAAATCAGTGATTTAGAATACAAGGAGCCAAAAAATACCCAATAGAACAATAAGAAAAAAAAATCCAAAAAACTGAGGATCGTGTAAGGAGCGCCTGGGACAACTTCAAGCAAACCAACATTTGCATCATGAGAGTGCCCGAAAGAGAAGACAGCAAGAACCTAGAAACTATTTGAAAAAATAATGACAGAAAGCTTTCTTAACTTGGTGAAGGAAATAGACATACAAGAGCAGAAATCACTAGTGTCTCAAACAAAATGAACCCAAAGAGGCCCACACCAAGACACATCATAATTAAAAGGCCAAAAGTAAAAGGCAAAGAGAGTCTCTTAAAAGCAGCAAGAGAAAACATTGTTAGTTACCTAGAACAGAGCTCCCATAAGACTGTCAGCTGATTTCTCAAAAGAAACTTTGCAAGCCAGAAGGGACTGGCAAGAAATATTCAAGGTGATGAAGAGCAAGGACCTACAGTCAAGATTACTCTACCCAGCAAAGCTGTCATTTAGAGTCAAAGGACAGATAATAAACTTCCCACACAAGAAAAAACTAAAGGAGATTATCATCACCAAACCAGTATTATATGAAATGTTAAAGAGTCACCTTTAAGAAGATTAAAAATATGAGCAATAAAATAGTAATAAATACATATCTATCAATAATTGAATCTAAAAAACAAAATAAATAAATAAGCAAGACAGAAACAGAATCACAGATACAGAGAATTTTTTTAAATATATTTTATTTATTATGCTATTACTGTTGTCCCATTTCCCCCCTTTATTCCCCTCCGCCCCACACACCCCCATTCCCCACCCTTTAGTTTTTGTCCATGGGTCATACACATCAGTTCTTTGTTTTCTACATTTCCTATACTATTCTTAACCTCCCCCTGTCTGTTTTCTACCTACCGCTTATGCTACTTATTCTCTGTACTTTTCCCTCCTCTCTCCCTCTTCCACTTCCCTGTTGATATCCCTCCATGCCTTATATAAATCTCTTTAACATTTCATATAATAAAGGCTTGGTGATGATGAACTCCTTGAACTTGACCTTATCTGAGAAGCACTTTATCTGCCCTTCCATTCTAAATAAATGTTTTGCTGGATAGAGTATTCTTGGATGTAGGTTTTTGTCTTTCATGACTTGGAATACTTCTTTCCAGCCCCTTCTTGCCTGTAAGGTTTCTTTTGAAAAATTAGCTGACAGGCTTATGGGAACTCCTTTGTAGGTAACTGTCTCCTTTTCTCTTGCTGCTTCTAGGATTCTCTCCTTATTTTTAATCTTGGGTAATGTAATTATGATGTGCCTTGGTGTGTTCCTCTTCGGGTCCAACTTCTTTGGGACTCTCTGAACTTCCTGGACTTCCTGGAAGTCTATTTCTTTTGCCAGCTTGGGCAAGTCTCCTTCATTATTTGTTCCAATAAGTTTTCAGTTTCTTGGTCTTCCTCTTCTCCTTCTGGCACCCCTATGACTCAGATGTTGGGACATTTAAAGATGTCCTGGAGGTTCCTAAGCCTCTCCTCATGTTTTTGAATTCTTGTTTTTCATTCTTTTCTGGTTGAATGTTTTTTTCTTTTTTCTGGTCCACTCCATTAATTTGAGTCCCAGTTTCTTTCTCATCCCTATTGGTTCCCTGTACATTTCCCCTCATTTCCTTTAGCATATCCTTCATTTATTCATCTAATTGTGACCAAATTTCAACCAATCCTGTGAGCTTCCTGATTACCAGTGTTTTGAACTGTGCATCTGATAGATTGGCTATCTCTTCGTCACTTAGTTGTATTTTTTCTGGAGCTTTGATCTGTTCTTTCATTTGGGCCATTTTTTTTCTGGGCACACCTGTTACTTTAAGGGACAGAGCCATAGGTGTTCCCCAGGTCGGGGCAACCCACATTGCTGTGTTGTGACGCTGCCTGTGGGAGTGGGGCCTGAGAGAACAGTGGTGCTTGCTCCACTCTCCGCACTTCCCCGGCTACCCATCAGCAAGTTGGGCCCTTCTGTGCTGGCTCCGGGGTGGGTCAGTGGGTCTCTCCAATGAACTCTCCCGTGTGACTGGGAATTCCTCCCACTGCCGCCTCAACCCCCACAGGTGTTTTCAATCAGTGGTTGAGGTTTTATTTCCCACAATGGTGGGTTGCTTGGTCTGCTCTGCTCCCCAGCTTTTTCTCCCAGTTTATCTGTATGCGAATGAGGAACCGCCGGGTCCACCAGTCTCAGCCCCTCTGGGTCCTGATGGGCCAGTCATGGGTTTCGCTGAGTGCGCCGGCTTTGTTTTGCCCAAGCGCGCCCGCCATAGGTCTCTCCAGGCAGCTGGAGCATTGACAGTATGGCTCCACAAACCTCAGTCTTGCCATGCACTCTCCTCCCGGCTCCGCCCCACTTACCAGTCTGGATGAATGTGTCATCTTTAACTCCTTGGTTGTCGGACTTCCACTCAGTTCGATTTTCTGTCAGTTCTGGCAGTTTTTGTTTTTTTTTAATTGCTGTTTTTCATCTTTTGGTTGTGCAAGGAGGCATGGTGTGTCTACCTACGCCTCCATCTTGGCCGTAAATCACAGAGAATGTTTTGACAGTGGCCAGATGAGAGGGGTGTCAGGGTGCTGGGAGAAGAAGGTAAAGGGATTAAAAAGTACTTCTGGCCAATGGAGGCATAGGTAGTTACACTTTGCCTCCTTGCACAACCAAAAGAAGGATAACAACAAATTTAAAAACAATAAATAGCCAGAACTGCCAGAAAATCAAACTGTATGGAAGTCTGACAACCAAGGAGTTAAAGAAGACACATTAATCCAGACCAGTAGGAGGGGCAGAGACAGGCAGCCTCGGTGGAGAGGACTGGCAGCAAGGTGATGGCTGGAGGACTGGGCGAGGCAGTGTCTGGTGGAGTGGATGGTCCCACATTTGCATGCAGATAAACTAGGAGGAATAACTGGGGAGCAAGACAAACTGCACCACCCAGGGTTCTAGCACGGGAAATAAAGTCTCAAAACTTCTGACAAAACCTGCGGGAGGTTGAGATAGTGGGAGAAACTCCCAGCCTCACAGGAGAGTTTGTTGGAGAGACCCATAGGGTCCTAGAACATACACAAAACCACCCACCCTGGAATCAGCACCAGAAGAGCCCAATGTGCTTGTGGGTAGCAGAGGAAGTGACTGAAAGCCGGACGGAGAGCTGAGCAAGTGGCATTGTTCTCTCAGACCCCTCCCCCACATACAGTGCCACAGCCAAGCAACCTGGGTGCCTCTCCCTGGCAAATACTTAAGGCTCTGCCCCTTACTATGTAACAGGCATGCTGAGACAAAAAAAAATATGGCCCAAAAGAAAGAACAGATCAAAGCTCCAGAAAAAATACAACTAAGCAATGAAGAGATAGTCAACCTATCACATGCAAAGTTCAAAACACTGGTAATCAGGATACTCACAGAAATGGTTGAGGATGGTCACAAAATAGAGGAAAAAGTAAAGGCTATGAAAAGTGAAATAAAGAAAAATGTATAGGGAACCAAGAGTGACAGGAAGGAAACCGGGACTCAAATCAACAGTTTGGACCAGAAGGAAGAAATAAACATTCAGCTGGAACAGAATGAAGAAACAAGAATTCAAAAAAATGAGGAGAGGCTGAGTAATCTCCAGGACAACTTTAAACGTTCCAACATCAAAATCATAGGGATGCTAGAAGGAGAAAAGGAAGAGCATGACATTGAAACTTATTTGAAAGAATAATGAAAGAATTTCACCAATCTGGCAAGGTAAATAGACTTGCAGGAAGTTCAGGAAACTCAGAGAGTCCCAAAAGAAGTTTGACCCAAGGAAGCACACATCAAGGCACATCATAATTAAATTACCCAAGATCAAAGATAAGGAGAGAATTTTAAAAGCAGCAAGTAAAAAGGAGACAGTTACCTATAAAGGAGTTCATAAGACTATCAGCTGTCTTATCTAAGGAAACCTTGCAGGCAAGAAGGTGCTGGAAAGAAATATTCAAAGTCATGAAAGTCAAGGACCTACATCCAAGGTTACTCTATCCAGCAAAGCTATCATTTAGAATGCAAGGGCAGATAAAGTGCTTCCCAGATAAGGTAAACTCAAAGGAATTCATCATCACCAAGCCCTTATTACATGAAATGTTAAAGGGACTTATCTAAGGAAAAGAAGATAAAAACTATGCATGGTAAAATGACAACAAACTCACAACTATCAATAACTGAACCTAAAAAAACAAAAACAAACTAAGCAAATAACTAGAACAGGAACAGATTCACAGAAATAGAGATCACATGGAAGGTTATCAATGGGGAGGGGGAGAATGGGGTAAAAAGTACAGGGAATAAAAAGCATAAATGGTAGGTATAAAATAGACAGAGGGAGGTTAATAATAGTATGGGAAATGGAGAAGTCAAAGAACTTATATGTATGGTCATGAACGTGGACATGACCCAGGGACATGATCAATGGACATTCACTAAGGTTAATTAACCCATGGGCATTAACTTCTTTCCTTTATCACCAAATTTTGCCTCTGGAATTTTGCCTAGAGGGTGGCGGCAAGCAGCAGGACCCCAATTGCTGTTCTAACAAACTCAAATTTCCCAATTTTCCTTCTCTCACATTCCTCATAATCATTGGAATAAAGTTCTATGGAAACCCTCCTTAAAAACAAATGAAGCGGCAAGGAGGAGTAACAGAGTAGGCCCCAGGTGTCCAGATTCTTCAATTACTAAACTGACCGTAACAGTCTTCTGTTCTTATCTCTGGTCTCCAGAGAGAGTTCCTCTCACAGCTCTTTGTGAAGATTATTTCCTTATCTCACAGATAAAGAAACCCCTCAAACCCTCAAGTCTGCCATTTGAAATTCTTGGAGGCCCTAATTTTGCTGTCTTTTCCCATCCCACATCTCCACCTGTCAAAATCCCATCCACCACTCAAAGCCAACTCAAATGCCACTCCTTTCATGAATCCTTCTTTGATCCCTTGTCCCACACATACCCAAAATAAATTGCTTTTCCTCTTATGGATTCTCAGGACATATTTCTAACCTCTCCCATGATGTTTATGATACTATTCTTTGTATATAATTATTTACTAATGTTTATCTCCCCTCTCTTACTAGTCCTTTTGGCCAATTTTGGATCCCCTCTATAGTTCCTTGAATATGCTAGGTGATCCATAAAAGTTTGTTGAATGAATTGGTATGAATTGGTACAGAAAATAAATCCATCCTTCTGTTATAAATTCAGCCTATTTCCTCTTCAGTAGAGATGGAAGGTGGCTATGACCTATGGCTTCAGTATCTACCCACTCACCCTATTTCCTCCCTCTCCCTCCAGGAAGAAAATACAGCCAGTTACTCAAAATCAGGCCCTTTATTTGGGACAGAGGTAGAATCCATTGTTGTCATGAAGTGAAAGTGCCATCCAGGGCACTGAGCATGAGACAAAAGTTCAATGCACCAGTCAGGCATCCCTGGAGAATGGTCCTCAAGTGCCCAATGGTGTTACTACATGGCCCAGGCCTCAAAGGCAAAATAGCTACAAGGTAGTAGAAAGATGCAGACTGTGGTGTCTTTGGGGAAGAGAAGTTCCAGGAGCATATAAAGGGCCAAAGCAGCAAGGACAGTCAGCAGGCACTCACAACTTCTCACAGAGCCACTGTTCCAGCTTCTC
Organism: Micronycteris hirsuta; assembly: GCA_004026765.1. Lineage (NCBI taxonomy): Eukaryota > Metazoa > Chordata > Mammalia > Chiroptera > Phyllostomidae > Micronycteris > Micronycteris hirsuta. The sequence goes on along the minus strand of PVJI01020319.1, from coordinate 22,853 downwards.
AGAGCAGAGTGGTTTATGGGCCAACCTGACAATGGAAAGGAGACAGGGCAAGTTGGCTGACTGGATCTTAGCTCAAACTTTCATTTAACTTTATCTCCAGGGGACTGAGGTGGAACAGCATGAATGAAAATTACAGAAAGACATTCCTAGACTGATGAGCCACTAGTGGAGTAGGGTCAATTTTTAAAATTAAAAAAAAAAATCGTAGGGCTATAAAAGGTGTACAGTGATAGTAAGGGTTCACTTTAGGGTCTAATATTATACAAGTAGAATTAGATGTCCAAGTCTAGGTGAAAAGAGGCTGAGTCTCAGCCTTGTTAGGACAACTGCCAAACAGGAGTGAAGTGAGGAAGGCTTAAAATTTGGAAAACTGAGTCTGCTTGATGACTATATTCCAGATTAAATGACCAGAAGATAGAGAGGAGGGGAGTGGTGCTGGAGCTAAAGGGATGAGAATAAGAAAGGGAAATGAAACATAGAAAATGGAATGAGAATTCACCAGTAGTCAATTCCTTCACTATCCAGGATCTTCTTGGCACACATCATGTCATCAGTAAGGTCATCATCCAAAAACTCTGGCAGGGAACAAAATGAGAGAGCTAATTATTACCCAGAAAGGTAATGACTTTTCCTCTTCCCAGGATCTAGTATGTCTGGTCCTTCTCTGAACTGTTACCTTCCTCTGTAAGAAAGCCAACACAGTAATGCCTCCTCCTAGGTGAAAGACATCTCTGGAGGAATTATCAACTTCATCAATGGACTCACTCTGAAAATGCAGGGTCTCAGACCTCAAGACTCCCAGCCAGCTCAGATCATCTACCCGTGACTTTCAGGGGACTGTTTGGGGATTTGGTGGTCATAATAAACTCTAGTAGCCTCTCACTCAGTACTCTCAATTCAAGTCCCACAGTTGATGTGGAGTCCAAGGCAATGAATCCAGAGATTATCCCAGGGGTGGGTTCCAGTAAAACAGAGAAACAGGGTACAAGAGGCTACTCACTCTCACAAGAGATGTTACAGATGTTCCTTGACTGACGTATATGTTTGTCCCTGCACCAAAGTTTATTATTGATCTGGAAGAGTCCATATTCTGTTCTGCCATTGTTATGGAGTATGGTTTGTGTGTCATAAGCAGTCATATGAAATATGGTGCAGATCCCTGGGGAAAGAGGAGAAAGGTGTCACAGAGATGGCCTGGTGCAGCATAAATGAGCACCTGTGTTCCTAGAGAGAAAAAGGCTCTCCAGCAAATCCCCAAATATGGCAAAGCACAGAGTATTTTGATGAAACTTTAAAAAGGCTCCAAAAAGATATGACAAGGGGAAAAAGAAAAGATAGGACAACAAATGTATTAGAAGAATAAACAGATGCCCCATCAAGATAGAGGCATAGGTAAATATGCCTTGCCTCCACACACAGCTATAGGAAAAAGTACAACCAGACTACAAAACAAAATTCACCCAGAACTGTCAGAAAATTGAGCTGTGTGGAAGTCCGACAACCAAGGATTTAAAGAAGCCACATTCATCCAGATGGGTAGGAGGGATGGAGACATGGAAAGGTATGGAGATGGAATGAGCAGTCCCATATCCACATGTGGTAGATTAAAAAATGGGAGGGATACCTCAGAAGCAAGGAGTCCCAGCCCCAGTCGAGACCACACAGCCCAGGATCCAGGCACCAGGCAGATAAGTCCCCACAATTTCTGGCTGTAAAAATCAGTGGGGACTGGGGTGGCAGAAGAAGCTGTGTCCTCTTAAAGGGCCCACAATAAACTTAGGACTCATGCAGACCCACTCCCCCTGGTATTTAGCACCAGGGCAACAGTTGGAGGAGTACCAGTGGCATAAGGGGAGAAAGCGAGTGTGAGTAAAGAGACAGCATCCTCCTGGGCAAAACTCCAGAGGCCAGGCAGCAGCATTGTCCCCTCTGCGAGCCCTCCCCCACACAGAGCAACAGAGTGGTGACACAGGTTGCCCCACCCTGGCAATTACCTAAGACTCTGCCATAAAACTTAACAGATACACTAAGACAGGGAGTCAAAGCAGCTCTACCTAATACACAGAAACGAATACAGGGAAATTGCCAAAATGAGGAGACAAAAAAAATATGGCCAAAATGAAAGAACAGAACAAAACTCAGAAAAAAAGAACTAAATGAAATGGAGATAAGTAACCTACCAGATGCACAGTTCAAAACACTGGTCATCAGGATGCTCCAAGAACTCACTGGGTACTTCATCGGCATATAAAAAACCCAGGCAGAAATGAAAGCTACATTAAGTGAAATTAAGAAAAATCTACAGGGAACCAACAGTGGAGAGGATGAACCAAAGAATCAAATTAACAATTTGGAACACAAGGAAGGAAAAATCATTCAATCAGAACAGCAGGAAGAAAAAAATTTCCAAAAAAGTCAGGATAGGGTTAGGAGCCTCTGGAACAACTTTAAACGGAGCAACATCCAACTCATAGGGGTGTCAGAAGGAGAATAGGAAGAAAATGAAATTGAAAACTTATTTGAAAAAATAATGAAAGCAAATTTCCCTAGTTTGGTGAAGGAAATAGATGTACAAGGTCAGGAGGCACAGAGAGTCCCAAACAGGATGTACCCAAAGAGGAACACATCAAGACACATCATAATTAAAATGCCAAAGGTTAAATAAAGACAAAGAGAGAATCTTAAAAGCACCAAGAGAGAAGCAGAGCATTACCTACAGAGGAGTTCCCATAAGACTGTCAACTTATTTCTGAAAAGAAACCTTGCAGGCTAGAAGAAACTGGCAAGAAGTGCTCAAAGTGATTAAAAAAAAAAAAAGCCAAGGACTTACAATCTAGATTATTCTATCCAGCAAAGCTAGCATTGAGAATTGAAGGGCAAATAAAGTGCTTCCCAAACAAGGTAAAACTAAAGGAGTTCATCATCACCAAGTCATTATTACAGGAAATGCTAAAATGAATTATATAAGAAAAGAAGATCAGCCCTGGCTGGTGTGGCTCAGTGAAGCAGACTGTGAAGCAGAGGGTCGGACTGTGAAGCAGAGGGTCGCTGGTTCGATTCCTAGTCAGGGCACATGCCTGGGTTGCCAGGACTGTGAAGCAGAGGGTTGCTGGTTCGATTCCCAGTCAGGGCACATGCCTGGGTTGTGGGCTGGGTTCCCTGGTGTGGGGCGTGCAAGAGGCAACCACACAGTGGTGTTTCTCTCCCTCTCTTTCTCCCTCCCTTCCCTTCTTTCTAAAAATAAATAAATAAAATCTTTTTTACAAAGTTAAAAAAAAGATCAAAACAATGAACATTAAAATGGCAATAAATTCACAACTATCAATAATTGAGTCCAAATAACAAACTAAGCAAACAAGCAGAACAGGAACAGAATCATAGATATGAATATAATTATGAGGGTTATCGGTTGAGAGGGATAACAGGAAAAATGGGGGTAAAGTTGCAGGGATTAAGCTGCACAAATTGGTAGCTACAAAATATACAGGGAGATGATAAAAACAGTATAGGTAATATAGTAGCCAAAGAACCTATATGCATGACTCATGAACATGAACTATAGGGGGGATTGCTGGAGTGAATGGGGGTACCTGGTGGAGGCAGGCAAAGGGAAAATAATTGGGGCAACTGTAATAGCATAATCAATAAAATATATTGAAAAAGAGTAAACAGATAAACAGAGAAGGTAAGAGAATTATTAGATAATCCAATGAAAGTGGAGGTGAAAGCAGGAGGAAAAGGAGTGTGGAGGAGAGAAGCAGATGAAGAATGGGATGAAGCAAGGCAGCAGAAAACTCACATTCAGGTAGTGTGATGCCTCCATACCCATCCATGTCTTTCAGAACCTGGGACAGCTCACATTTTGTAAATTGCTTGGCCTGGAGGGCAGGGAGTAGAATGCTCAACAGGAACAGAGAGACGAAGGACATCATTTTGGCTTCACCCAAGAATCTGAAATGGGAGCACCACACAGCTTCACCTCCTTTTATTTGTGGAGAGCGCCTCAAGACCCCTGGCACCAAGCCCTACTTCTGGGAAAAGGATGAAGAGAAATTGGCTGTGTCACACAGAAACACAGAGCCTGCCAACTTCCTTCCGTAATTTCACCCCACTTTTCCTTCCCCTTTCCTAATCTCTAGTCCATACAGGTATTATTTGTTCTCCCTCCCAAGAACGTTCCAAGCATGATCCTGTTTCCTATTTGGCTTTATCTATACCTTTATTTCTTGTAAGGCTGGTTCTAGGAAGGAGGATGTTATGGCAGCAGACTGCTTGCCTATAACTTGGTTGTATCGCTGCCCTTCCCTGTAAGCAATAAAAAGCTGTATTCAGGTAAGAAATCACAGCTAAATGCAGAAAAGAAAATAAATGTGCCTTGGACAATAAGAACCATTATCTTCCTAGAAATGTTTGTAAAATAGTGTAACTGGGATCATCAGAAAAAGAAGATAGATGTCTAATGGGAACAGTTACAAACATTCAGAGAAAGATGCAGATTCTTGGAAAAAGACCAAACGAGAATAACAATGATCACAGCATAGAAAGAGGGAGTGTATGGAAAGACGTGCACACAGCTAATGGAGAAAAGCCCTTGCTAAAATCTCCCTTTCCAGAGAGGCTTAATTAGGGTGCTCTGCTTACAACACACTGGATTTTTTAGAAATATACTAGGAAGTTATGTTCATTGTCTCAGATGCTTTGGTAAAAATCAAGGTTTCTCAAACCACTATCTTTTTTTGGAGGACTGCTAGAGATTAAGAAATCAGAAGAATCTACTTCAAAGCACATTTGGCAGTAGCCAGCCAAAACTATAGTTTGTACATACTGTTTATAGATACAGTCAAGGGCAACCACTTGGAAGAACACCCTAAGGGCCACAATAATATTGATCATTGCTTCTTATAGTTAATATCCTCCCCTTGTTCTACTTCCTCCCATAATCCAGATAAATTATCACTAGATGAATAAAGCTAGATCTTGAACTTGAAACCCAAATGTCAGACAAATTCTTAATTAAATTATAGAGTTATTTAAAGGAAATAAAATTTGGAGAGGGGGTGCTCTCTATCAGCACTTTCTGTTTTGGTTGCTTATACAAACATCCTTGCAAAGTAACTTAGTATAATTGATTCACATTCTATAACCACACCAAAGGACTCTCAATTTGTATAGAATTATTTTAAATTGTTGCATTGCATTATTAGTTCTATAACTGCTTTTATGCTTATATAAACCGTAGATTTACTTTTGAATTGAGAATAGTATCAATAAAAAATGCAAATGCAGAAATGTAAATCAAAGCACACAAATTATTTTGCCCTGACAGCTGTGGTTCAGTTGCTTGGGCATTGCTCCACAAAGTGAAAGGTCACAGGTTCAATTCCTTATCAAGGCATGTGCCTCAGTTGCAGGTTCAGTCCCCAGCTGGAGTTCATGGAGAGACAACCCATCAATGTATCTCTCGCACATCAATGTTTCTCTCCCTTTCTTCCTCCCTTCTCCTCTCTCTAAAAATAAACAAATAAAATCTTTTTTAAAAAGCACAAATTATTTTAAAATATACTAAAATGAATTTTACATTTTAATATTAGCTAAAACAAATTGATATGCATGAAATTACTAAAAGACAATAAAATTTATATGCAAATCTTAGTAGATTTTTCATTCTCAATTTATAAAATGTCTATTTTTATTTCTTTAATCCTCACCCAAGAATATGTTTATTGATTTTAGAGAGAGAGGAAAGGAGAAAGAGACAGAAACATCAATATGAGAAAGAAATATCAATTGGTTGCCTCCCATACGTGCCCCAACCAGAGATCAAACCCACAACCTAGGTATGTGCCCTGACCAGGATTGAACCTGCAAACTTTTTGGTGTACAGAACACTGTTCCTGCCAATTGAGCCACCCAACCAGGGCTAAAATGTCTATTCTCAAATAAATATATATTTAAATAATTTTACATAACACCTTTGATAGAACCTTACATCCTGCTTTTTGTTAATATGGTACTTTTTCTTCTTTTCTTTATGGATTGGTGGTTTCCTTTCCCTTCATTTCTTCCCTGCCACACAGTGTCCCATTAATGTATATTAACAAGCTACCATATATCCATCCATATTTTATCAATTATTGTATTGATATACATACATATTGTTTTGCAATTCGTTTTTTAAATTTTAGTCCATCTGAAATTCTATCTGGGTTCTCTCCTCCATTCAACTTGTCATATTCTATTCTGACACAAATACCTTGTTTTCATTGCAGTGGCTTTTTGGTATGTTCTCATATCTGGTAAGACAAGTCTTCCTTGTTATTCTCTCTTTTTTAGAAAATTAATCAAACTTTTTATTTTCAAAAGTAATTTAAACCCACATAAAGTTGTAAAAATATTATAGCAAATTCACTTAAACCCTTTGTGTAGATTCACCCACTCTCAACAATTTGCCATATTTGTGCTTCTCTCTTATATTTTTCCCTAGCTTTATTGAGATAAAACTGACATATAACATTGTATAAGTTTAAGGTACACAACATGATGATTTGATACATGTATATATTGTAAAATGATGCATTAAGGTTAGTTAACACCTCCATCCCCTCACATGACTATCATGTGCGTTGAGAACATTTAAGATCTACTCTCATAGCAGAATATAATACAGTATTGTGAATTAAAGTCACATTGCTGTACATTAGATTCCCAGAACTCATTTATCGTATAACTGGAAGTCTATACCCTTGACCAATATCTCTCCATTTCTCTACCCCCAGCCCCTGGCAACCACCATTCTACTCTTTGTCTCTATGAGTTGGATGTTTTCAGTTTCATATGAGTGAAATCATACAGTAATTATCTTTCTCTGATTTATCACACTTAGCAAAATGTCCTTAAGGTCCATCCATGGTGCTGCAAATAGCAAGGCTTCCTTCTTTTTTTTTTCTTTTACTTTCTTCTTTAATCATTTTTTATTGTTATTCTATTACAGTTGTCTCAGTTTTTCCCTTTGCCCTCCTCCACCAATCGCACCCCACACCCCGCACTCCCGCAGCCAATTCCCACACTATTGTCCATGTCCGTGGGTCATTCATACATGTTCTTTGTCTGGTCCCTTCCCTTCTTTCCACTATTGTCCCCCTCCCCTCCTCCCTCTGATCACTTTCAGTCTGCTTCATGTTTCCATGCCTGTGGTTCTATTTTGTTCGTTATTTTTTCAATGCTAAATTTTCCTTACCATTCACCCATTGAGGGACACATATTGTTTCCATATCTTGGCTATTGTGAATAATGCTACAATAACCATGGAGACTCAGATATTTCTTCAACATTATGATTTCATTTCCTCTGGGTGTATATCCACGAGTGAGATTTCTGGATCATACGGCACTTCTATTTTTAGTTTTTTGAGGAATCTCCATATTGTTTTCCGTAGTGGTTTCACCAATTTACATTTCTACCAATAGTGTACAAGGATTCCCTTTTGTCCACATCCTCATCAATGCTTGTTTTCTCTAATGTTTTTGATAATAGCCATTCTAACAGATGTGTGTGATATCTCATTATGGTTTTGATTTGCATTTCCCTAATGATTAGTGATGTTGAGCACCTTTTCATGTACCTGTTGACCATTAGTATGTCTTCTTTGGGAAAATGTCTCTTCAGGTCCTCTGCCCAGTTTTTAATCAGCTTATTTGGTTGGGTTTGTTTGGGGGCGTGTTGTTTTGTTTTGCTATTGAGTTGTAATGATTCCCTTTTATATTTTTGATATTAACTCCTTATCAGTATATAACTTACCAACTTGGGATGTGCTCAGAGATTCATTCAAGCAGGCAGCTAGCATGTGAAGGGTAAGCACAAGGGAAGATCTATTTGTTTTGCCCTATGTTATCTTAGGATAGTGAAAATAATTATTTTTAACTAATTAGTTATTTTTTTATTTTTAATTGAATTTATTGGGGTGACATTGGTTCACAAAACCATACAGATTTCAAGTTTACACAGAATTTTCTTTCTCTTAATATCTTCTATTTACTCCTCTCTCATTATTCAAAGGCAGAATTGTGTGGAGTGTCAGATTTGAGTTCTGGCTCCACAACTTAATAACTGTATGACCCTGAAGAATGTATCTGACCTCTCTGTGCTGTAGTTGCATATATATATATAGTCTAGATATTTAGAAAGATATTTATATCTCATAATTTATTTATATATACAAATCATATATATATATATATATATATATATATATATATATATATATATGAAATTTAGATAATAACCACCTCCTAGAATTCTTGTGAAGTTTCAATGAGATAATTTTGGTTATTCAAATTATTTCTCTACAATTTAGTTGTAATTCCTGATTGGTCCTGGGAGGAGATTAGTGTAGCTTCCATTTATTCCTCCACCATCTTAGGTCCTGAGATAATTTTGTAAAGCTCTTATCAGAGCACCTAGCACATAATAGGACATCCCCTTCTTTACATTCTCTCTATTCTTTATTCATTCTTCTTTAAATTTTTTTTATCCTCACCTGAGGATATTTTTTCATTGCTTTTTCTCTTTTTCTTTTCTTCTTCTTCTTCCTTCTTTCTTCTTCCTTCTTCCTTCACCTCCTTCTTTCTTCTTCTTCTCCTTCCCCTCCCCCTCCTCCTCCTTCTTCACCTCCTTCCCTCCTACTCCTTCTCCTTTTCCCTCTCCCTCTTCCTTTCCCTCTCTCTCTCTCTCTCCCTCTTCTTTTTTTTTGGAGAGAGAGAGGAAGAAAGAGAAACATCAATGTGAGAGAATTGACTGGTTGCCTCCTGTAGATGCTCAGACTGTGGATCATACAGACCCTAATCAGGGATAAAACCCACAGCCTAGGTATGTGCTCAGACAGGAAATAAAACCCACAATGCTTTGGTTACAGGATTGCACTCCAGCCAACTGAGCCACAGCAGCCAGGCCTGTCCAGTCAATCTTGGTGCTTATAGCAGTGAGTTAATATAAGGATACAAGAAGCAATTCAATGACACTAAGTATTTCCCCAGGCAGGATTTTTGCATTCAAGGAAGCAAATTATTTAAAATTATCTCTGTGACTTCCTGGAGAACCATTCCTGGATAAGAGGTAAAACTCATCAAAAAGATGAGTGACCATCTGCCTAACTTCTGCAGGCTGGCAGGCCCCCAGGCTGGGTTAGGAGAGTGTCTCTTAAAAAGCTCACCCTCAAGCACAACTAGGAGCCTTTGGAGCCCAGAGAACTTTGAGGGACCCCTCTGCATCCCCGTGCTGTCTGGCTTCTGCCTGAGACTCTCCCTGAAACCACTAGACATCCTTTTAACCACCCTGGAGCCCTCCCCCATGCTTGGGACCCAATAGAATCAATAGAGCATTTTGTAGCCAACCCCCCCCAAATACAAAAAACAGTGAACACCTTGAATAAAAAATGCTTCAAGGCATGGAATAATATGCATAGTATGAGGCCATTTGTTTGAAACTTAAAACCACACATAACAGGACTTCTGGCCAAGATGGAGGTAAGTAGATATACTTTGCCTCCTCACACAACCAAAAGAAGGACAACAACAAATTTAAAAGCAAAAAATAACCAGAACTACCAGAAAACCAAACTGTATGGAAGTCTGACAACCAAGGAGTTAAAGAAGAAACCTTCATTCAGACTGGTAGGAGGGGCAGAGATGGGCAGGTGGGCTGGAGAGGATGTGTGGCAAGGTGGAGGCTGGCAGACCAGACAGTCTCATATTTGCATGTGGATAAACTGAGAGGAACAACTGGGGAGCGAGACAGACCACTCAGCCCAGGGTTCCAGCATGGGAAACTAAAGCCTTGAAACCTCTGTTATAAAAACCTGTAGGGGTTGTGGCTGCAGGAGAAACTCCCAACCTCACAGGAGAGCTTGTTGGAGAGATCCATGGGGTCCTAGAACATACACACACAAACCCACCCACCCAGGAATCAGCACTAGAAGGATCCAATTTGCATGTGGGTAGCAGGGAAAGTGACTGAAAGCCAGCTGAGAGCTGACAAGCATCATTGTTCTCTCTTGAACCCCTCCCCCACATATAGCAACACTATATTTAGCCCCTTACTAAATAACAGGCCCATGGAGATGAAAAAATGTGACCCAAATGAAAAAACAAATCAAAGCTCCAAAAATAGAACTAAGCATTGGAGATAGCCAACCTATCAGATGCACAGTTCAAAACACTGGTAATCAGGATGCTCATAGAAATGTTTGAGTATGGTCACAAAATAGAGGAAAAAGGAAAGGCTATGAAAAGTGAAATAAAGGAAAATGTACAGGGAACCAACAGTGAAGGGAAGGAAACCAGGACGCAAATCAAGGATTTGGACCAGAAGGAAGAAATAAAAATTCAACTGGAACAGAATGAAGAAATAAGAATTTTAAAAAATGAGGAAAGGCTAGGAACCTCCAGGACGACTTTAAACGTTCCAACATCCAAATCATAAGAGTGCCAGAAGGAGAAGAGGAAGAGCAAGAAATTGAAAACTTATTTGAAAGAATAATGAAAGAGAATTTCCCTGATATGGCAAAGGAAATAGACTTCCAGGAAGTCCAGGAAGCTCAGAGAGTCCCAAAAATTGGACCCAAGGAAGCACACATCATAATTACATTACCCAAGATTAAAGAGAAGGAGAGAATCTTAAAAGCAGCAAGAGAAAAGAGGACAGTTACCTACAAAGGAGTTCCCATAATACTATCAGCTGATTTCTCAAAAGAATCCTTGCAGACAAGAAGGGGCTGGAAAGAAATATTCAAAGTCAAGAAAGGCAAAGACTTACATCCAAGATTACTCTATCCAGCAAAGCTATCATTTAGAATGGAAGGGCAGATAAAGTGCTTCCCAAATGAGATCAAATTAAAGGGGTTCTTCATCACCAAGCCCTTATTATATGAAATGTTAAACAGACTTATCTAAGAAAAAGAAGATGATAAAAAATATGAACAGTAAAATGACAACAAACACAATTATCAACAACTGAACCTAAAAATATAAATATAACAAAAACAAACTAGGCAAACAACTGGAACAGGAACAGAATCACAGAAATGTAGATCACATGGAGGATTATCAGCAGGGAGAAGGAGGGGTGAGAATGGGGGGAAAGGTACAGGGAACAAGAAGCACAATTGGTAGGTACAGAATAGACAGGGGGAGGTTAAGAATAGTATAGGAAACGTAGAAGCCAAAGAACTTATATGTACAACCCATGGACATGAACTTTGGGGTGGGGGAATGCAGATGAGAGGGTGGTACAGAGCAGAAGGGAATAAAGGGGGGAAATGGGACAACTATAATAGCATAATCAATAAAATATATTTAAAAAGAGACAATAGAAGAGAGCAACTAAACTAAGAGCTGAGGGGTTTTAAAGATAAAATTGACAAACCTTTAACTAGACTTACAAAGAAAGAGAAAAGTAAAATAAATAAAATTATAAATGAAAGAGATATTAAACTGATACCACAAAAATAAAGGGTCATGAGAGACTCTTATGAATAATTATACAGAGCAAATTGGACAACGTAGAAGAAACAGATAAATTTCTAGAAAAACATAACTACCAAATCTGAGGGATGAAAAAAGAAAATCTGAACACACCAATAACAAGCAAAAAGATCGCATCATTAACCAAAAACCTCCCAAGAAAGAAAAGCCCAGGGCCAGATGTATTCAAGGGAAATTCTAACAATCATTTGAAGAAGAGTGAATGCCAATTCTTGGCAAACTCTTCCTAAACTGAAGAGGAAGGAACCCTCCCAAACTCTTTCTATAAGGCCAGCATTACCCTGAGAGTAGAGCCAGATAAGAATACTACAAGAAAAGAAAACTACAGGCCAATACACTTAATAAATGTAGATGTAAAAATGCTCAACAAAGTAAGTGCTAGCAAAACAAACAGTACATTAAAAAGATCATATGTCATGATCAAGTAGAAATTGTCCCTGGGATAAAAGGAAGGCTCAAGCAACTAAAAGCCATCTACTTATAAACACGAATTGTGTGGTTTCTCTTTTTGGCCATTTATCTGCACCCTCCCAGAGTCATTTCAGATCTTCCTAAAATTTCTTTTGCATTGGATGAATTTATTTCACTTTCTCCCCAAAAGCTCCAAATTATCAGGAATCATAGAGATTTTGATGTGTTTTTCATTTAGCTCCAGACCCTATATTTAAGAGTAGTGGTAACCTAGACTGGAAATGAGCAGGAGATGAAGAAACTCTTGTCAAACAAGCAATGGTGGCTAGAAATCAATAGTTGGGGTGGAGCATGGTGGTAATCTCTAGGGGCATGGAGAAGGACGTTGGAAGTCCTCTGGGTAGTGACTAAAAGAGTGATCTCTAGGCTCAGCCAACCCATCGAAGGCCTGAGTAGAATAAAAGGCTGAGATATTGGTCTTTCCTTGCCTTCAGACTCAGTCTCAGACTGGAAATTACACCATCTGCTCTCCTTGTTCTCAGACTCAGACTTGTACTAGAACTTACAACGTTGGCTTTTCTGGGTCTGGACTTCTCAGCCTCTGTAATCTCATGAACAAATTACTGATAATAAATGAATACACACAAATATACATTTATAATAATATAAACACATAATCAGTGAATACAGATGTTAAAGAGAATTCGAGTATAGTTGGGGGTTTAGATCTAACGACTTCTTTCAGGTGCAGAGATATTATGAACTTAATCTATAGTGGTCTTCTGTTCAACCAATGGTTTAGTGATTGCAGATGCCAAGAGCCTCAATCCCTCCAAACTCAGTGATAGCCATCATGGGTCTCCCACCAGATCAAGTGGAAAATACCTTTAGCCAAGCACAGATAATGAGCCTAAGTTCCGCAGAGCATATAAGGCCAACCCCCTTTGGGGACATTCCAACAAAGAACAAGCCTTGAAAATCACACTTCTTTCTCCTATCAACTCCCTTCTCTTGCCATCCCTCCTTTCCATGCATTTGCCCAAATCTAGGATTTCTCCCCCCCAGCCATTATTCCTGGTAGCATTCTTGGTTACATCCCCTTCCCTGAAATTCACAATGGCAGTTCGGGGAATTAGCCTTGGGCAGCCAAGTCCTTCCTGGCACAGATGCCAGCACGACTGCCCACGCAGAGACACTTTGTGCCCAAAGGGTATAAAAGACAACAGCACCCTGGACATACCAGTTCTTGGGTTCCACCAGCTGCAAAAAATGAAGTCAATTCTGCTCATCTCCCTCCTCAGCTGCTTCTTTGCAGCTTACAATGCCAAAATCTTCTCCAAGTGCGAGCTGGCCCGCAAGCTGAAGGCCCATGGAATGGACGGCTTCCATGGCTACAGCCTGGCAAACTGTGAGTATGAACGACTCAGCGGTCCTTTCTGTCCCTGCCCAAAGAGGCCCTCTGTCCCAACCCAGCAAGCTCTCCCCAACTCAGCTTCCTCCCACTCCTCTGCCTGCTCTCGTCTCTTTCCCCTCCGCCTTGTTCTTGTTTTCCTTCTCTCTCGTTCCACCTATTCTCTTCCCTATAATAGATTTTCTTCTGCTTCTTCCCCAAATCGCCTTCCCACCAATGGCCTGGAATATCTCCTTGGACAGAGCCAGGGACTAACTGACGCACTTCTAGCTTTACTGCCATCACCTTTGCTTTTGTCTGCGTTCTTTTTAGTGCAGGTCTCTGGAGCAAACCACGTGCTGCCTCCTACCCTCCCCCCTGCTCTTTTGTCTGCCAAAGAATAACCCACATCTGCTAAGTCTGTCTAAGGTTGTTCTACTAGTGTCACAAGGGAGCTAGACGGGGATCGTGAGAAGGCGAGGCAGTGACAAGGGTGCAAGAACTGAGAGTCATCCATCTCATTGGTAGGCACAAGTGGAACTATTTTAGCCTCTCTCGACTATCTTAACTGTTCTCCATGCCAAACCTTCTCTTTCGTATTACCCCCAAGGATAGTTTTTCTGAAATTCCTTCCTGGGATTCTCCTACCACTCCACCTCTTCTCTAGCATATACCTTAGGGTATAGAGCAAAACTGCATATCCATGGCAAGAACTGGATATTTGGCTGGAAGGTGAGACTGGAAAGGTTAGACTGGGGAACAGACTGTGACTGATTGATAATTGGGCATTCCAAATGCACGCATTTAACAGGGGCTAATTATTGCTTAAGCCTGGGAATACCCCTGGATTATAAATGACCTCTAACATTGAGGATCTCATGGTGTTTGCATTTCAGCCTTAATGGGCTTTCATTTCTGGTAGTTCTAACACAGCACAACTGAATCTCATTATGGAGTACAGTCCCTTTTTTATCCACACTTTTTGCTCTCTCGGACACAGGGGTCTGCGCGGCTGAGCACGAGAGTAACTTCAACACCCGGGCCTTTAATAGAAAAAATGCCGATGGCAGTAGTGACTATGGGCTCTTCCAGCTGAACAACAAGTGGTGGTGCAAAGACAACAAGTATCCTTCAGCAAATGCCTGCAACATCGTGTGCAGCAGTAAGGACTCCATCCCCTCTGGGGCCCGGGTGGAGTGGGGGCAGGTGAAACAGGTGCCACACTGAACGCATTACTCCCTAACACCTGCCCTTTGTCCTGCGCTGCTGGGGCTGACTATATAGAAGAAAAGGGCCCTAAGCAGTCCTCACACTAAAACAGGATTCCACAGAGATCCTCCTGCCAAAAAGGAGGGAAAGAGATACACTGACCTTTGACTAAGCCTCACTGTCATGGGTCCCCATCTTTCCAGACGTGTTATCCTGTTCCTCACACAGATACCAGTGCATTGCCATTCCACAAACCCACACACACCACTCAGGACATCCAAGCAGTCGCCTGAAACAAAGGCTCTCCCTAGCCCTTCAAGTGCTGGCCGCCTTCTGGAGGGAAGAGGGCTCAAAGACAGATTCTTGGCAAAGGCACAAGAACCCAACAAAATGAAAGGCAAACCCACTGAAGGGCTCCAGAGATAAACGGTTTCCGAACCTCAAGGCTGTTTCCTTTGGGAATTCCTCTCAAAAAATGATTATTAAAACAGGAAAAGGGATTCTCTCTTCCCCACTCATCCACTTTTCCTTTCAGAACTTCTGGATGACAACATCAGTGATGACATTGCCTGTGCCAAGAGGGTTGTGCGAGATCCTAAAGGGATGTCTGCTTGGTAAGGGAAACACGGAGGGCAGAGACCAGCCACTCTGTCAGAGACGGGCCCAGACTGATCCTGGGATGCTCATGTAAGCAGCATCTCTGCTGTAGGATTTTGCCAGGACTTTGTAAAGAGATTGTTCCGATGTGAAATGAGGCAGAATAATATTATGACATTTTCACCTCAGGCATGACTGCAGCACCCACCAACGTGTCTTGGGTGGGCAAACCTTCCCTATCTGGGACTCTCTCACAGCATAAGCGGACCCCAACCCACAGGCCATGCATTCCCTCTCAACCAAGCCCTTACAGACTTCTGACCATTCCTCTGATCTGTTTTATTTCTCTGTCCTTAGGGTGGCCTGGGTAAATCACTGCAAAAACAATGATTTATCCAAATACCTGGCCAGCTGTGACCTGTGAGACTGTCCTTGAACATGGCTCCTGAAGAAGGTGGCCCAGAAGGCAGGGCAATTCTTTAAGGTCCCTGGAATCTCCGAATGTTTCCCCATCTCTGCCTCCAATAAAAATTACTCAAATTCGGCTGTCTCAAGTAGCATGTTTAAGGGCTGGGGTCATGATAGAGACTTGCTGCATGCTGTAGACAAGCAGAAGTCCTGTTCTCTCCCAGCCTAGCACTGAGGTTTCCCATGTCTCCTGTGGAAAGGTACTTTAAGGAGAATCCTTGCTTGAGAACTTCTCATGGGCTACCCAGTCTAAGCTAAATATAGCATTCTAGGTGCCAACTCTTATGAAATTCATTTAGTACTGGTGCCTAATATTATTCTCCATCACCATAAAGGAAAGTTCAAGATAAAACAGAAGAAAATTACGGGAGAGATTTGGTTTAGACATGGGGAAGAATTGGCAGAATATCAGGATGATTGTGTTGGCTAGGATAAATGACTAAGCTGCTTAACAGAGCCCCCAAAATATGCTGCTGTCACAAAATAGTCCTAGACGGGTAGAAAGGCTCCCTTGCCTCACATAGTCAGAAATCCAGATTCTTTTCATCTTGAACCTCCACCATCCTCTACAGCAGTGCTACTCCAAAGTGTGATCCATGGCCAGCAGCAACAGCATCACTTGGGAGCAGGTTACACTCCTCTCTGTAGGCTCTATCTAGGGCAGTCTGTTTCCTATCCATTCCGGTGTTGGCAAAATTCAGTCACCCGCAGTAACAGACCAAGGTCTGATTCTTTGCAGGCGGCCATATTTAGCAACTAGAAACCTCTACCTGGTCCCCACACATAGTTCCCCCCACATCTCAGAACCACCATCAAATCCTTCTCTCACTGTTGTTTTTCTCTGATCACAGCTGAGAAAGGTTCTCCACTTCAAAGGACTCAAGATTAGATTGCGCCCACTGGAATAATCCAGGATACTTTTCCAATCCAAAGCCCTTAACTGTAATCATGTCTATAGTTCCTTTTGCCAAGTAAGGTAACATTCACAGGACCCAGGGATTAGGATATGTACATCTTGGGAGACAACTATTCTGCTTACCAGGGGTGCATCTTGGCACTACGTCGCCCAACTGTAACGGGGCGAGCGCAGCAACAGTGTGGTTACCAAAGGCGCCATACTCTTCGGGAATGAGTCAGGTTCAGTAAGCTCCCAAGACCTACCAACATGATAACCAAGGATGAAGGGAATTTAGAACATTTAGGGAGGTGACGACAAGCTGTGCCCCCAAGACAAACTGCAGCAATGGACGTTTTAATTCATTCCCCTCAGCTACCTTCCTTCTAAGAGGCCCCTCAGGAATTGTGAACGTGCATGGAAATTAATCTGTCTGGCACAAGACAGAATGTAGTGGGCATTGGAATATGCCACCCTAATCTCAAAGGTACATACTGCAAGCAGTTAACAGCTTCCAGCTCCCTCCCCTATATAGATACAAGGTTTTCAGTCACAGTAGCAGCCTGAGGCCACACTTCCCTCAGGTTGCTATGGTGACTGAAAAAGGAAGTACTAGGCCATTTCTTCTAAGAGGGACACCTCTAGAGACTCCAGTAAGCAGACTTTCTCAGATACGATACAGTCTGAGGTTTTCTACCAAATCATGTTTTCCTTGTGCCTAATAGAAGCCAAGACCCTGGAGGAGTAGCAGCCATATATGACCTTCTCAAAATTCACCTTTGCTACTGGGTTTGCAAGAGTAACCATCAAGATTGCTGCCCTGGCCAGGCAGCTTAGTTGGTTGGAGAATCGTCCTGTATACCAACTGGTTGTGGGTTTGGTCCCCAGTTGGGCCACATATAGGAGACAACAGATCAATGCTCCTCTCACAGGAGTATTTCTCTTTTGCCCTTCCTCTAAAAATTAATAAACATATCCTCAGATGAAAGATTTTTTAAAAATTTAACTTCTGGGTTGCTAATTCCCTGGCCTCCACTTCCCCTCCCCTATCCCAGAAGTGTTCATGGGCCTGTTTACAGAACAATCATGAGTGATGGTCGGTGCTAGTGGTTTGTACATCACTTATAGCTGCACGAGTCATGTTTCTCTTGTGCATAAAGTATAAAAAGTTACTAGACAAGAAAGCAGTAGAAACCACAAACAGAAAGGGTATATTGCAAAACCTAGGCAAGATCCCAGGAATTCACCCCATGGGCCTTCTAAGTTACTTTCAACCATATTGCGAATGTACGTATGTAAACTAAAGCCGAAGTGATGGTGTAAGTCAGCCATTTTCAACTGGTATGCTGCAAGAATTTTCAAAATATCTAATACCTGCCCTGGCTGGTGTAGCTCAGTGGATTGAGCGCGGGCTGGGAACCAGAGAGTCCCAGTTCGATTCCCAGTCAGGGCACATGCCTGGGTTGCAGGCCAGGTCCTCAGTGAGGGCCATGTGAGAGGCAACCACACATTGATGTTTCTCTCCCTCTCTGTCTCCTTCCCTTCCCCTCTCTCTAAAAATAAATAAAATCTTAAAAAAAAAAAATATATATATATATATATCTAATACCTATTTAGTCAGAGGCACTGACCTTTGCCCTTAGGCTGTCAAAAAAATGGGAACAGCCAGCACAATAGCTGACCAGTGTCAATGACTCAAAATTCTTTTTTTTGGGTCAGACCAGCAAGAATATATTTCCTGGTGTGCTGCAGAATTTGTCGCTAATGTGTCATGAGATGAAAAAGGTTGAAGATTTCTGGTTTAACTGTACATACACTTTTCTCTGTTCCTCAGTTTGGCTCTTGTTGGAGGTAATCTTTGGCCTCCTTGTTATAATGCATCACAATAGACAACTTCTAGCACAGGTAACTGAACCAACTGAATTTCTATTTTAACCCCACCCTTAGATTCATCAAAAAGATCGACAATCTACACCTCTCTCTGTGATCCTGCATCAGGCCCAACTTCTCTGGGAGTTTTTGGGGTTTTAAGATTTTATTTATTTTTAGACAGAGGGGATGGGAGAGACAGAGAGGGAGAACATCAATGTGTGGTTGCTTCTAATGTGCCGGCCATCAGGGACCTGGCCCACAACCCAGGCATGTGCCCTGACTGGGAATCGAACTGGTAACTCTGGTTCGCAGGCCGGGACTCAATCCACTGAGCCACACCAGCCAGTCTGGGAGTTTTACAGTCATTCCTCTCTATATCGTGGTTCACTTATTGCAGCTTCACTGTATCGCAGGTTTTTGTTTTGGGTTTTTATTTTTTTTTAAGATTTTATTTATTCATTTTAGAGAGAGGGGAAGGGAGGGAGACAGAGAGGGAGAGAAACAGCAATGTATGGTTGCCTCTCACATGGCCCTCACTGAGGACCTGGCCCGAAGCCCAGGCATGTGCCCTGACTGGGAATTGAACTGGTGACCCTTTGGTTCACAGCCCGCGCTCAATCCACTGAGCTACACCAGCCAGGGCTCGCAGGGTTTTTTTTTGTTCATTTTTTTTTAATCTAATTCTGTATCGCAGAGTTTTCGCTATTATCATGGGATTTTGCAGTATATAGGCATTTATATATTTATTATTTTAATTATTTTTGCCTAAAAAATTTAAAATATAAAAAATGTTAATTCAAACATATTAAGAATATTAAATCTAAATAAAACATTTCATCTCATCATCACCTTCATCGCCATCAGTACAGCACAGCTACATAATTCACGATCTTTATCATTCAAGTTGCAGTATACTTCACTGGTGAGTACCCATATAGAATTTTATGTTGTTAAAATTCCGTAGGTTTAAGAGTGTAGAAAGTGTTTCTAAGAGTGTGGGAAAGGTTAATGAGAGAGTGGGAAAGGTTTATAGGAGTGTGGGAAGGGTTTATAAAGCTTTAAAATATATATAAATAATAAATATAACGCTGCTACTTCGCAGACTTTCACCTATAGAGGGGGTCTCTGGAACGTAACTCCCGCGATAGGTGAGGGATCACTGTATTTTTATGTTCGTGTATATACATTCCCAGCCCTGGAAAAATTTTAAATGATAATCAGGCACTGCAAGATGGACTTGGGAGTAGGAGTAGGGGGCACAGAGGACAGGCAGGCTTTAATAAGGAGGCCCCACCCCTTTTCATTTACTTCTAACAGGTCTTTGTCTTATCCTGCAAACCAAACTCCAAGTAAGTTACTGAAAACGTACTTACTTCTTGGGATCAAAGTCTATCTTGCCCCATTTTCTCTTTCCCATCAGAAACAGCTCCCTAAGGAACCCCCCCAAATACAAACCTGTGGCAGTGATTTCCACACGTGTGAAAACACACAGTCCTAAGAATTTACACGTTTTGAGCACAGCTCCGTGTAATTCCTGTGTGAGCAAGTGTGGATCTTGTCTGTGGGATGGGAATTCTCTAATAGGAATTTGGCAAAGGTGTATCTTAAAAAATTCTGGCTTGCTGATCCTTGAATATTGCTTTCACCTGGTCGTGTCTGCCACCGGATCTGAATCAACATCCCAATGCTTTGTTATGAGTAATCCTACCTGTTCTGCTTAATCCCATGAATAATCAATCCAATGTAAATGTATCTTAATGCCTCTAATAAACCGCCCCCCCCCGCCCCCCCGGCTGGGCAACCCACGAGGCCTTTCTCCCCAAGATGGGCGATGGTGGAGGAGACCCGTGGCCGCCGGATTTCTTCCCCCCACGTGTCTTACTGTGAGATTTATACACGCATTGGTTACGGTCAACCCACGGGTTCCGGCAGGTCCGATCTACCCCACGACACAAACCAAACATTCAAGTGATTGTTTTACATTTTCGTTAACATTTTAACATTTAATAGAAACTATATACAATAACTTTTTATGGTATTTTACATAAGATAGTCACTACAGAAATTGATATAGGTTAGAAGCAAGATGGATGGTTAAGGAAGGCCCAGTCCTGTGGGCTATTTTCTGTGGGGGGAGGGGGATCAGATTACCCACTTAGGCGAGAGGTGAGAAAAGGCTAAAATACAGGCTGTTAGATAGCAACAACCAGATACTGGGTCCATCAACATCCCAAGAGTACACACCTCCGACCTAAACACCCATCTGGATTTATTCCAAGACTTGGGAAATCCCCTTACAAAGATGGCTTTCCCCGTAGGCACAGAGTCCCAAATATTCACTCAATCCCAGCAGCTCTGACAGGGTTCTCCTGTCTCTCTCCTCCTTGCCCAGAGTGGGAAGACACCCAGAACTTTTAGACACTACTGGTCCCTTCCCCAAAAATGTGGTGGATGTTTGACTATAGCACTCAATAACCCAGAAGAAAAACCAACTTGTCTGGGTTGTCCTTTAGAGAGCGAGATGGTCAGAAATACTTATTTAAAGAATGGGAAATTCAAATCCTCCAAAGTCAAATGATTCCCAAAACAAACTATCAACTGATAGAAGCGTGTTCTGGCTTTCCATTTGCAGTAGCCACTCCGCTTTCAGGCAACGGTGCAGAGGTTTTCTCAGAACTTCGAGGCCCCTGCGATCTGCACCCATCTCCAGCCATCTGCATCTGGCCCTGTTAAAAGAAAATCACTTTGGTTACAAATGCATTTGTTGTGGTCTGAAGCATGAATCTGACTTTACAATGTCCATGTTTCAGAGCAATAAGAACAAGACAGTAGAAATAAAATAACTCTGGGCAGTTGTTCTTCCCCATACTTAACTGTCCCTGACTCTTGAAGTCAGAAGTCATTACTTGAAGCATTCCTGAGGCTCTCCCAATGGGAGGGAGAGCTGTGGGTTGTCTCTTCCCAATGAAAACAGCCATTCTGTGCTCCGTTTCCAGAACCACCACCAGATCACAGGAAGATAGTCCTTTGGGCCTCTGCTTGAAACCAACAGCTATAGCGTAACTGCTGGTCTTCAGTCAGGGCTCAGTCAAATCCCTCCCAAGGCTCAGAGAAAGAAACCAAATCACATTATTTATCCTTACCCTATGATGAAAATAATCCCAATGCTAACCTCTTCCTTAAAAGGAATAATTTACCTAGATTCTTTGTCTAGTTAACTAAATAAATTTGTGTCCTGCTCTCCGAGGTATAAGAAGCGGGGGTTCTCTCTGGTGACCTGCCACCTGGGACACCTTTATGGTCTCTGTGTATGACAACCCCACTCACTCCCTGGGAGTACACGCTGCTGGCTGCGTGACTGCATGAGGGAAGCCTGGCTGGGGTTGTTCTTCACTTGCCAAAATATCCACGGGGACTTCAGCAGTGTCTTTGACTGAATGATCTTCAAGGGTTAGTGAAGGATCAAAAAGCAAGGGTGAAGGAGGACACTGCATACTGTCACCCACAACATCCAAGTCCTAGGAAAAGAAAGAGAAAAGCCTATCAGCAATACCAAAGGCATCAATCAGCTACAGTTGGCATGTTTCAGCAAGCTACAAAGCAATTTTCCCATACTTCCCTTACTCCTTGCCTACCCTTGAATAAAAAACTTTCCCTTAATGTCCAGAAAACGGGATAAGATCCAAAAGCACTAAGACTTTTTTCTTGCTGCCACGTATAAAGCACAGACCACCATAGTAGCTTTAAAAACCGTATTTTTTCAATCAGCAAAATTGCAAATTAAAGTGAACTACTGCCTTAAAATATTAGACAATATGAGATTGCTTGATTAATGTCTTAAGAGCCACAAAGCAAGCCAGTAAGCAAAAGAGGGAAAGGGAGAGAAAACAGAAATGAAGGACAAAAAACTCGTTCCCTCTTAATGGCTACAAAATACTGTTTTGGTTAAGTCCCTAGACCCACAGAGCAAGTGCCTGATTCTTAAACTTAACATAGTCCAATTGCTGTTAAAAATAATAGAAGACATGATATTCTATAGGCTGTTTCCTCTAACTGATTTGGTCACTCCCACTGGGGTCCTGAATGGCCAGCAGACAACAGGAAGACATTGCTCTTGGCTCCTGTTTGAAACCAATAGCTACGATAAACCATTGGCCTTGATTCAGGGCCTAAAGCATTGCAAAGGCTCAGACGACATGTATGAGACTTTCATGTCGCCACTTTCTAAGAGGCTTCTCTTAAACTCTCCTACCTAAGAGAGAAAATTACCCAAGGGCTTGTACTCCCCTATGTACAATCCACTTTATGGAAGCTCTGTTTCCAGTAATCTAATTTCACAAGAATCATCTCCTCTAGCTCACTTAGTTTATGCTTTTAAATAAGTCTTAGAGTTTGAAATCCTTTCCCTTTCTTTGGTGTGCGAATCACAAGAAACAGGAATCACATCTTCAAAATAATTAAGATTAAAAAAAAA
>PVJI01020318.1:0-29243 GCA_004026765.1 Micronycteris hirsuta | reverse complement strand
AATTAATGTCTCATTTTTCACTGCTTTAGCACTGAATTTTATTTGAAAGTAATAAATTATAATGTTACACCACAAAAAATTAAAAATAGGTAATTCGCCTGGCTGGTGTAACTCAGTGGATTGAGCGCAGGCTGGGAACCAGAGGGTCCCGGTTCGATTCCCAGTCGGGGCACATGCCTGGGTTGCGGGCCAGGTCCCCGGTGAGGGCCATGTGAGAGGCAACCATACATTGCTGTTTCTCTCCCTCTCTTTCTCCCTCCCTTCCCCTCTCTCCAAAAATAAATAAATAAAATCTTTAAAAAAAAAATAGGTAATTCACCCATTAAAAACTAGTAAAATTTCAATACAGGATTTTAGATATCAAAATCAAAAAACATTTAAATATAATATCTTCATCAGTCAATTCATTAGAGGACATTAAAAGTTAACTACCTTTCACATATAAAACAGACAAAGTTCCTAACTCAGGTGACCAAATGTATCTACTGCGCTCAAGTGGGCAAATAGTTTTATTTATATTGGATAAGCTCATTGCTTCTCAGCCTTTTGGCTAAGATCAAGTGTAGGATCTGTTTTTCTCAGTTTATATTGGATAAGCTCAGAATGACAAGAAAGGTAAGGGGTATGCTACACAGAAAAAATGAATGGGGAACAACTGTACGGCAAATGTTATGATCCTCTAGCCTCCTATGTGGTGTAGACACCAAGTTGAGAGCTGACAAGCCACTGGAGGCTCCACAGTGGGAAGAGGACACTGAAAAGATGGAATAGCATCCCAGGGAGCCAAGGAGGGCTAAGAGTTTAGGCCAAGGCAGCCAGGAAAGATGGTGGATACTGTCAAAATCACTTAGGAGAATGGACCACAATCACCAAGTTATAGGTTTCAGCAGAGCAGGCAAGAGAGGTGTCAGCTAGCTGGTGGACAAGGGACGTCACCGCAAAGATCAGAGGAGCCAGAGCTCAATATAGTACACCTGCACAGAGGTGAGGAATGTCACCTACTGGAGAGTAAATTTACTACACTAAATTCTGCAAACACACCTGGAACAAAACGGGGAGGGGCATGAGTCTAAGAGATTGTGCATTTTTTTCTCAGAGAACCTGAGCAATATTTAAAGGAAGTTACTTAACAATTTGAATGGGACAAAGTTTTAAATGGTAATTTTTTTCATTACCAAGCAAGACACCAAAAAGCATCAGATTATATATAGACTAAATAAATATTGTCTTCTCACATCTGAGTTATAATGTCAGTAAAGATATGAAATTATTTTAAAAGCATCAGCATCCCACCCCTAGATGAAATGATAATTCTGTGACATGATAGAGGTACTACCTAACACTACAACAACAGAGATCATATTGCAATATAAATGTATCAAATCAATGTCAGATGCCTTAAACTGAAATGTTACCTATCAATTACATCTCAATAAATTTTTTAAAGCACCCGCAAATATCTGATCACATGTGAGAATTTCTTAGATATGAAAGCAGTGGATGAAACAACAAAAAAATAACAGATTAAACCATATAACATTTAAAACTAGAGGAGGGGAAGGGAGGGGGGAGGGGAGAGGCTGCAAATAACTGTAATTAAACAAAAAAAATTAAAAAAAAAAAAAACTAGAGTACCTTTAAAAAACCCCACAAAACTAGCCAATGTTTTTAAGCAGGAAAATTAAATACAGATTTAATGTAACACCTTCAACACATAAACATTTGAAGATTGGTCAAGCAATGCAATTAAAATTAGCAAACTAAAAATAGACAAATCAAAAAAGATAAGCAACTAATAAACATGTGAAAAACTGTTCAGCCTCTCAGGTAAGCAAAAAGAAACAAAATCTAAAAGCATTCCACTTTTAACTATCAAGCAAGACAATGTGTTCAAACCCAATCTGTGTTGTCAGAATGCAATGGAATATACTGTGAGAAATTAGTACAAACTTTAATGTAATTGGGCAAAAAATATTCTTTTTAATCCAATACCCCCCTTGGAGTAATCTATCTTAAAGAAATAATCTGTGATGTAAACAAAAATTTGTATATAAAGACTGTTTACTGCAGCATTATTTATACTTCTCCAAAAAAAAAAAGAAAATCTAGATGACCAAAAAAAGGTATATTTTGTTTGTATACTTGTAAAGTATTCCTTGTTTTTACCTGTTTATATACTTATAAAGTATACCTGGGCCATATGAAACATAAATACCCATCAAAAATATTTTCAAAGATTACTTAAAGATGTGAAAAGTGATCACTATATTAAGTGAAAAGAAGGCAATGTTAAATATGTAAGATGAACAAGTTATGATATAGTCATACAAAGGAACATTATTTGGCAATAAAACAGGGCAAAACCCGGATATGAGCAACATGGACGAATCTCTTAAAAACAAAAGCAAACAAACAAAACAAGAAGACCATTATATGAAGTGAAAAAAAGCCAGACACAAAAGAGTAAATATTGTATGAGTCTATTTATAGGAAGTTCATGAAGGGCAAAACTAATCTATGGCGACAGAAGAGTGGTTACTTCTGGGAGGAGGCAGGAGGAAACCGCCAGGGGTGATAGAAACATTCTTGACTGGAAGATGACACATGAAGATACACATATATGTAAAAAGTCATCAAATAAACTAGAAATACATAAATACATAAATAAACAAAGTCATCAAGTGTACATTTAAGATTTGTGCATTTTATTGTTCATGTATGATATAACCTCATAAAGTACTATAGAAATTGTATATAATAGATAACTTCAATTTGGTTAAATATATGCATATGCAAAGTATAAAAATTATATAAAGTACACCAAAATGTTAAAGGTGGTAATTCTGGGACTGCAAGTTATTTATAATTTCTTTTTAACTTTCTGCATTTTCCACATCCTCTATAATGAGTTACTTTTATAAATGACCAGAAAAAAATAATAAACTTCTAAAAAAATTCTGCCATGCTTGAAAAAGAAAATTCTGTTATACTAATAATATCACAAAATTATGTAATGTGAAGAAAGACTTAGTAAATCCTCTCAACAAATTTTTTATAAATTACAAAAACTTTTATAGGAGAAAATTTGATAGGCTTTTACTACTGTTTCACAGTACTAAATCTCATTGAAAAGTCCTATAATTTCATGTTTTCTCCCAATAAAAATTCTCTTTAAAAAATTATAAACACTCATGTTTGCAATGTATTCAGACAAATTAAGAAAAATACTAATAAGCTAAGAACCTGCTTGGTGAATAATGAGCAAGTCAACTTGGCAGTCAGCACTAGACTGAGGAATGACCTTAAAACGTGGTCCCGCCTGCAACAAATACAGGGGTTGCATGACTCAATAAAAACTAGTTCTTGAAAACCAGTTAATATTTTTAAGTTATTACTTTAAATATTCTTTGTGAGTCTGATTTATCTAAATTCCATGCAAAATGCCCAAAGTCAATATTCTTTACAATGAAAATACTCTTTGAGTTTCAGAAATACTTACAATATGCAAAAAAAAAAATAAGAACAAAATCAAAAAAGACATACAAACCTCTGATTGTACATGCCCCGGAAGTTGTAATTAGCTCTGTAATTGGGGAAAGGCTTTGGGTCTAGTGGCCTGTAGATGGCAGGCTCTCCCCTCTTCATGGCAAGCCCATTCAGTTCCACAGTGGGAGTTATACTACCTGTTGAAGAAACATCAAAAGCACACTGTGAAATATTTCCAGGATAAATCATGCAAGCTACGTCTATAGTACATATGTGTATAATTATAACGGAAGAAGGTATGATTTTCTAAGGGAATGCATAACAAAACATAAACAGGAAAATCATTTCTAATGAAATCTATTTGGGGCCCTGGCTGGTGTTGCTCAGTGGATTGAGCGCAGGCTGGGAACCAAAGGGTTGCCGGTTCAATTCCCAGTCAGGGCACATGTGAGGGTTGCAGGACAGGTACCCAGTAAGGGCCATGTGAGAGGCAACCATTCATTGCTGTTTCTCTCGCTCTCTGTCTCCCTCTGTTCCCCTCTCTCTAAAAATAAAAAATAAGATCTTAAAAAAAGAATGCAGACTACATAAGTCTATTTAAAAAAAAAAAGAAATCTATTTGGGGATTTGCAACATTTTCTGCACATTAATGACCAAGCACTCGACTTTATAGAGATAATATTTCAAAACAAGGAAAACATAAGTTTCACAGGTTGCTTAATTTGAACATTATAAAAAAAGCACTGAGCTTCATTACTTACCTCAGAAACCTTATAATTATCTAAGTATTAAAAACATCATCTATGAATATTTTTATTTATATTGTGGTAATCAAGCAACTAAAATTAGCAAGAAACACAGAGTCATCAGTAATTTGTGGATTTATCTAATGAAAATAAATTTCAAATTTTTTCTAGGACCAACGACAGGACAAAGTAATACAAGTAATGCTTTCTGAAGATAATCTTTATAGATACACCCTGAAGTATTTATGGATAAAGTAATATATCTGAGATTAGTTTCAAAATAACTCAGGGGAGAGACATATGAGAGACAAGGCTGGCTATCATGTGTGGATAACTGTGTAAGGTGGTGATGGGCACAGAGACATTTGCTCTCTTATTCTCTCTTCTTTAGTACAAGTTTGAATAATTCCATAATAAATAACACACAATATAAAATTATTATGTCAAATTATTAAGTAACCAAATGAGGTTATTTAATAAAAACATATGTACATATATTTTTCCATATAAAATCTGGAAAATAAAGTAAAATTTAATTCTGTACCACTTCATTCGAATTCCACCTGCTGCACCATACATTTAAGACTCCATCACATACAAAATTAGGTCCACTTCCTGCCACAGCAAATTAGGGGCTGACACAGAGCACCAGCAAAGGGGTGGGTGCCTGATACAAATGCAAGATTTGCAGCCAGGCCACGGACAATCCACCAAGATTCAAGAATCTGCTCATGTGTCTCATTTCTAAAGAATTTGTGTGAAACCACTGAAGAGTTTAAAGAAACAGTAACTAAACCAAGGTTAGGAAGAGGAGAAAATATAGGGAGTGAAGGACAAAGGGAGAGGTGGGGAAAGAAAAAAAATATGAATAAGAAAAACAGCAAAGAAAAGTCAGAATAATAAATCTAATATATTAGTACAAATTCCTCATTTAATCCTTATGCTCAGAGCAGAGAAAATCAAGCATGAAGGAATTCTCTTTTCTTTTTGTCGTTCAGTATTTGACCAAGGGATAAATAATATGCATAAGCCTTAAGCACGCCTCCCCATGAATTACTACAGGTATAAACACTCACGTGACCTCCACTAAGATCAAGACATGCATATTTCCATCACCCAGAAAGTTCCTCACACCATTTTCCAGTCAAGATCTACCTCCCCAATTACCCGTTCTGACTTCTGAAATCACAGATTAGTTTTGTCTGTTCTTCAAATCTGAATACGTATCATTTTGTCTTGCTTCTTTTACTCAACATAATGATTTTACTGACTATATCAGTATTTCAAACTTTTTGCATCACTCAATATTCCGATGAATGAATAGTCCAATGAATTCTGCTGCTGATGGGACATTTGTGTTGTTCCCAGTTTGGGGCTACTAAGTAAAAAGCCACCTTAAACTTTTAAATAAGTGTTTAGTAGACATACACTCATTTCACTTGGGTGTATATATCTAGCAGTGGAATTGCTAAGTCCTAGAATAGGTTCATATTTAACTTCATTATAAATTGCCTAAGAGTTTTCTAAAGGTTTTTTATTAACACCGAAAAGCAGTCTATGCCCTTAAAAGCACAGTTTTCTTACTTTATAAAGATTTCAGTTTAATAATTAACATGTAAATCAATTGTAAAATTTATGTCATTTTGAATTTTATTGTACTTTGCAATAATCATACAGACACAAATGACAGAGAGTTCAGATCGGGTCTTTGTGAAGGGGAGCAGAAGATCAACAGAAAGGCACAAATCATGCTGAAAAGTTTCAAACCTTCCAGAGCAAAGTGTCTGCAATGGTTCGTGAAGAACTAGACTGACATCTCCACATGTATGCAGCCTTTTTCCTTAAGCAGTAATGCTTTCCCAGAAAATACTCAACAATAACTTCAAACTCTGAGATACATCCAGGTAATGCTCAGCACCAATATTTTCGGCTCGTGTGAACTGGACCCAGGTTACCTAAAGATAATCATTACATAGGAATCCTCATGCATTACATGGCTGTAACAATACTGCAAACACAGGATAGGTTTTTTGTGGTTTTTAGACAAATTAAAGGAAATTTCTACATTTATCAGTGACAAATACAAAAAGGCTAATTAATTATATATACAAAACATCTATAACTGCAATTGTGGATTCTTAGTTATGTGATAGGTGAAATAAAATTGCCATTACTCATTTTCAAGGAGCAATATATTATTGACACTTGAGGACACAGCTTTGTAGGAAGTTAGAATAGTCCCTAGAACATAGTAGTCACTCAAATATTTGTTGAAAGAATGAACTGATTTTAATCAATTCGGGGGAGGTTTTTGGAGAAGTGGCTAGCACGAGGACCAGAGCAAAGAAAATATAAGATAAGCTAAGACCAGCCATTGTGACAGAAAGAAGTTCTCAAAGAATGATGAGGAAACCAAAGAACACAGGAATTAACTTGAAGGGGCCATGCCACTGGTCATACCTGGGACAACTTGAAAATGAAAATAAATAATGACAGATTATAAGCCTCTAAGTAAAATAGGAACACAAGTGTGTATAGTGATATAAATAAATGAATAGGTGAAAAACTGAGGGAAAAGAGAAAGTTTGTGGGTAAATGGCAACTAATAAATCTGAAAAGAATACTGGAGTTTAAATATCACCCCTTTGGAAAGAAACAATACATTTTGGTTGTTTAAATCACAAAAGAGATTTCTGGTCAAGATGGCAGCATAGGTAAACAGGGTTCACCTCCTCAAACAACCACATCAAAATTACAACTAAACTATAGAACAACCAACATTCAAAACAGTCAGAAATCAAGCTGAATAGAAGTTATACAACTACAGAATTAAAGAAAGCACACTGTGACTGGTAGGAGGGGCAGAGATGCAGAATAAGCTGGTCCCCACACCCATGTGTGGTACATAAAAAACAGGAGGGATATCTCAGGAGCAAAGGGTCCGAGCCCTACACCAGGCCCCCCAGCCCAGGGTTCAACATCTAGAAAGATAAGTCTCTATAAATCCTGGCTGTAAAAGCCAAGGGCAATTGAGGCTGTGGAAAACAGAAACTGCTGGAATTCCAGGCAGTTTCTCTTAAAGGGCCTGCACACAGACTTATGGGAACTCAACCCTCTGAGCTCCAGCACCAGGGAAGCAGATTAAAATGCATCAGAAACATACAGGGAGGAATTGAAGTGTCTGGCATCAGGGCAAGAGCTGGGGAGCAGCTTTTTCCCAGACAGAAGTGCTGGCAGAGGCCATTATTCCTTTTCTAAGCACCCCCCCGCAACACACACACACACAAAGCTGCAGAGCCAGCACATGGGTGCCATGGCTGAGATTCCACCAACCTGGATCACACTTTTTGCTCCACCCTGGTGATTTCCTGAGGTCCTGCCATACACAACATTCGAGCCCACCCAAGCTGTTTCAAGTAGCTTTTCTATATGAATGACTTGTCTTGGCTCATGCTTCAGATTTTCCTAAATTATCTCAAACAAGCCGCATCTGGCTTCAGCAAGCCCCAGGCCTGGCACAGGCAGCAGCCAGCCTTAGTTCACAGCTTGGCCTCATCTGGGCACCTCCAAACCAACACAAGGAGCAGCCATCGAAGGATCACTTTGTAGCTTATGCAGTGTGACCCCAAACAGAACACAGGCATTGGATCACCTTGGATGTGCCAACAGCAATCAAGGCTCAACTACAACAGGAGCATGTACACAGCCCACACAGTGGATGCACCTCGATTACCCAGCTTCAGTAATAGGGGAGGCTGTGCCACTAGACCCCATAGGACACCTACTACATTAGGCCACTCTACCAAGCCCAGGAGACAAAGCAGCTCTACCTGATACACAGAAATTAACACAGGGAGGCTGCCAAATGAAGAGACAAAGAAACATGGCCCAATGAAAAAACAAAACAAAACTCTGGAAAAGGAACTAAATATAAGGGGACAAGCAATATACTAGAGGCAGAATTCAAAACAATAGTTATAAGGATGCTCAGTGAGCTTAGTGAAAATCTCAAGAGTATAAAAAAGAGAATGGAAACCATAAAAAAGAACTAGTCAGAAATGAAGAATATACTAACTGAAATAAAGAACAATTTACAGGAAATCAACAGTTAACTGATGAAGCAGAGAATGAAATCAGAGATTTGGAATATAAGGAAGCAAAAAACACCCAATCAGAATAGCAAAAAGAGAATTTCATGCCAAGATGGAGGTGTAGGTAGATACACTTGCCTCTTCACACAACCAGAAGAAGGACAACAAATTTAAAAACAAAAAATAACCAGAACTGACAGAAAGTCGAACTGTATGGAAGTCCGACAACCAAGGAGTTAAAGAAGACACATTCATTCAGACCACTAGGAAAGGTGGAGACGGGCAGCTGGGGTGGAGAGGACTTGCGGCAAGACAGCAGCTAGAGGGCCGGGGTGGGCAAGGTGGAGGCAGGCGGAGCAAGAGGTCCCACATTTGCATGCAGATAAACCAGGTGGAACAACTGGGGAGCAAGGCAGACCGTGCAACCCAGGGTTCCAGCGTGGGGATATAAAGCCTCAAATCATCTGGCTGTGGGGGTTTCAGCAGTGGGAAAAACTTCCAGCCTCACAGGAGAGTTCACTGGAGAGACCCACAGGGTCCTAGAATGTACACAAACCTATCTACCTGGGAATCAGCACCAGAAGGGCCCAATTTGCTTATGGGAAGCAGGGGAAATGCTTGAAAGCCACCAAAAGCCAAGCAAACAGCATTGTTCCCTCTCGGACCCCTCCCCCACATACAGCACCACAATGCAGCAACGTGGGTTACCCCACTGTGACAAACACCCAAGGCTCCACCCTTTACAACATTAACGGGCACATGGAGCCAAAGTAAAATGACAACAAACTCACAAGTATCAAGACTGAACCTAAAAGAAAAACAAAAACAAACTCAGCAAACAACTAGAACAGGAACAGAATCACAGAAATGGAAATAACATGGAGGGTTATCAGTGGAGAGGAGGGGGTAAATGGGGGAAAAGGTACATGGAATAAGAAGCATAAATGGTCAGTACAAAGTAGACAAGGAGAGGTTAAGAATAGTATAGCAAATGGAGAAGCCAAAAAACTTATACGTATGACCCATGGACATGAACTAAGGGGGAGGAGTGCAGGTGGGGGGGTGGTGTGCAGGGCAGAGGGGAATAAAGGAGAAAAAATGGCACAACTGTAATAGGATAATCAATAAAATATATTTTAGAAAAAAGAATAGCAAGAAGAAAAAAATAGTCCAAAAATATGAGGATAGTGTAAGAGTCTCTGGGACAACTTCAAGCATTCCAACATTTGCATCATGCGGTGCTGGAAGGAGAAGACAGAGAGCAAGAAACTGGAAAAATATTTTTTAAAATAATAAAAGTTCCCTAACTTGGTGAAGGAAATAGATATACAAGTCCAGGAAACACAGAGAGTCCCAAACAAAATGAACCCAAAGAGACCCACCCCAAGATACATCATTATTAAAATGCCAATGGTTAAAGATAAAGAGAGAATCTTAAAAGCAGCAAGATAAAAGCACTTAGTTACCTACAAGGGAGCCCCCATAAGACTGTCAGCTGATTTCCCAAAAGAAACTTTGCAGGTTAGAAGGGATTGGCAAGAAATATTCAGTCATGAAAAACAAGTACCTACAACCAAAATTACTCTACCTGGCATTTAGAATCAAAGACAGATAAAGAGCTTCCAGATAAAAAAAGCTAAAGGAATTCATCACCACCAAGCCAGTATTATATGAAATGTTAAAGGGTCTTCTTTAAGAAAAGAAGATCAGAAATATAAACAACAAAATGGCAATAAATACATATCATCAACAATTGAATCTAAGAAACAAAATAAACAAACAAGCAGAACGGAAACAGAATCATAGATACAGAGAACATTTTGATGGTTGCCAGATGGAACGGGGGTCATGGGGTGGACAAAAAGGTGAGGGGATTAAGAAGTACAGATTAGCCATGGGGATGTAAAGTACAGCACAGGAAATAGAGTAGCCAAAGAACACATATGCATGACCCATGGACATGGACGACAGTATGGGGATTGCCTGAGAAATTGTAGGGGCGGAGGCGGGGTGGAGGAGGGCAAAGAGGAAAACTTGGGACAAATGTAATACATAATCAATAAAATATAATTAAAAAATAAAATAAGTCACAAAAGAAAAGTCCTCTCTGGCAATCTTAAGAGTAGTAATTGACTTAGACGAGAATTATCAATGGGATGAGAAACCTAGTGGGTGAAAGTAATTTTGATGAGGAACACAATAGGCTCAAGGTATCTCCTCAGAAAATACTTATTCCTTACTATTTAATGATAAAACATACTCATTAATGAACTTTACAATAACGGAGCCTGGCAGACATACTCTTTGCCAAGTAGCAAAAGTCATCACTAATAAGACAAATCAGTATCAAGTGTCTCTCCTGACATGAAACACTGAGGCAAGCCCAGGTCACTTCTCTGACATTCATGCTAAAAATGCTAAGTCATGAGGAAACACCGGACAAACCCAACCGATGGACTTCCGCATACAAACGATGTGGCCTGTATTCTTCAAAAATGCCATGGTCATAAAAGACACGAAAGACTGAGGAACTATTCCAGATTGAAGAGCAGATGAAAGGAAATGTTAAGCACACGACCCAGAGTATAGCCTGGACCTGCGGAGGGCATCTCTAGACGATCGATGAACTGTGAATGGGGTCTTGGACTACGCAATAGTGCCGTCACCTTCCTGAGAGGAGAGCGTCCATGTGCTCAGGAAATACACGCTGAGCCACTACAGGGTAAAGGGTGTGTGTCCACAACTTATTCTCCAATGGCTCAGAAATGTTAAAATTGGGGAATCTGAGTGAAATGTACATGGGAGTTCTACATATTCTTTCTACAAATTCTATATAAAACTGCATTTGCCTCCTACACAGAAAAATAGTTCAAAAATAAAAGGAGAATGACAGCAAAACGGTTCTACAATATATTCGTGACAAGCAGAATGGCCGTGCTGTAAGTGAATTCAGCTCCTCTCTGGGATATAGCTACTATTTAAGACCCTCTACTCTCCGTGAAGTCCAAACTCCCCTCTTCTAAAGTGCAAAGGATCAGACTGTCTTTTCAATAAACTGGAATGAATTTACTTAATGTCTCTATATTAAAGAGAAAAATCTTGAACTTCACATCATACATAAACCTTAATTCCTGATAGACTATACATCTAAATTTAAAAGATAAAATAACAAAGATTCTAAAAGTATTATGAGATCGTCTTCATAGCTTGGTGGGAGACAAAGACATCTCAGTATATACAAAAGCACTACCATAAGGGAAAAGACAAATCAGGCTTCATTAAAATAATTTCTGTTCATCGAAATGAACCATTAGGAATATGGAAAGATACTTGCAATACACATAGCTGACAAAGCATATGAATCCAGAATATGTAAGAATGTTACAAGTAAAAAAAAAAATAGAAAAACTTAAAAAATAGACAATGCAGTTTTTAATGGGAAAAATATTTCAACCAGCACACTACAACAGAGGAGAGCCAATAGGCACATGAAAATGCTACATTCAGTGTTAAGAAATGCAAATTAAAACCACAATGAATACAACTATATCCTCCCCCCTCAAGAATTGCTAAAAATTTTGAAGATACAGTATGTTGGCAAGGAAGAAAAAATGATGTTTGACATGATGTACATATTATTATGTGTGTAATTTTTTAAAGTAGGAACTTGGAAAGGAGCAAACCTTCGTTTGCTAATTCGTTCAGGAGACACAGATTCACCAAGTCAGGGAAGGGCTGGAGGGCAACATCTGTTCCCAGACTTGACCCCACTTCTGACCAGCAAGGGAGTTTTGACTGGCTCTGTTGCTAACCTTGGCTGTTCCGCCCCCTCTCAGGCCACCTGGTGACCACCACCACACTGATCTCCGTCAGCACAGGGCTCAAACAATGCTCCTGCCTCAGCCTCCTGAGGTGCTGGGGCCACCAGCAAACACCACCTGTAGGTATTACGTATATGTTTTGTCAGCCTGGCCCTTTGATTGCTTATAAAAAAAATAAAAGATACTTAAATGCAATGGTGAACATATACGGCAAAACAGGGTGACAAAATTTAATACTGAATTAAGCAGTGAGCTGAATGTTTGGGTCTCCGTAATGGGTAATCTGAAACTGCTTAAAATGGATACATTCAGTTAACGGCAACTGGCTTACAGGTGAGAGAACAGGCAACGTTCTTCCTGTAAAACTTCCAGGAAAGTTCTCTCCTCAAAAACATCCTTTAGTTGCTATTGCAATCTACTACTCAATTTAGCCAAAACTGTTGGTCTCTTTATTGCATCTAACTGATGCCTAAATAGCTTTTTAATTTTTTCCCAACAGATGGAGAAATAGAAGCTTGTGATGCATGGACAGCGCCTAAGACACTCTGTGAATGTCTTCTGTGACATTCACTGACCTGGCCTTAATTCGTCTTCAGCTTTAAGCACGAACACATGTACAACCTCTGACCCAACAATTCCAATCCTAGGTACATCCCCAAAAGAAATGTATACAGACAACAACAGTCACGGCAGTATTATTTCTAATTAATAGCAGCAAACTGGAAACACCCCAACTGTCCATCAACAGTACAATTACCTAGTAAGTAGAGGTATGTTCATGCAACAGAGTGCTACAGAGCAATGAAATAGTAACCACACCGTTAAAACAACACGCATGAATTTCACAAATATAACATTGAGAAAACCAAGCTACTTAGTGTATGGTAACAAACAGGCACAACAAACTAAGATAACAGAAAGCAGAAGAGTTGTGTAACCACTAACAGCATGATGGAGGCTGCTGAGGTTCTGGTAAAGCCTGTGGAACTTGTAAAGTAATCAAAGAGCAAAAACCCATCAAGGCTCTACAACTACAATGTGTGCCCTTGCCGGTACATTCTGTATTTTAAAAGTTTACCCCCCAAATCTACTCGTTCTCTCAGCTCACTGTAACTTTCAGCAGCTGAAACTCCTCTCCACTGGCCCTCCAGACTCAGTCCTATTTCCTTCCTCTGGCTCCTTGCTGGTGTGCCTCCTGCAATAACCCTCCAAGGTGGACCCGACCCAGAGCTCAGCACACACTGCTCTTCCTGCATTCACACCATCCCCTTGGAGAGTAGTGCACCTGCACGGCTTCAACCACTGGATCAGAAACACCTGTCCTGCGCCATTCCAGCTGCACTCCCAACACCCCGCAGAGCAGAGGATAGTACTCAGTGCACACGAGTTTCTTTCCTTCTCTCTTTATCCATAAACGATGGCAGCAGTTTCCATTCACATGTCAAATTGAACTTCCTTAAATGCTTTTTTAAACATATCACCCACCAGCTCATAAATATTAATCCACCAAACTACAACAGTCCTCACTTAACAATGTCAATAGCTTTGTGTCTTTAATCTAAACATTGTATAAGGAAGCCAATTTACCATAGACTAAGTGATATAAACAGGAGTTAAGTTCCTACAGCATCTAATGAAAGAATGTTATTCAAGCACTTGCTGTATAGATAAAACTTAATCTCCTAGGACTAGCATTCAAGTTGATCACAATCACTCCCTAAATACACCTTCAGTCTTATCTCTTAATAGTCACTGACCTGCTCTAACTAAAAACCATCTGCAAAACCAAACCCATTGTCTAGATTCCAACTCCAATGCCTTTCCTCAGAGCACTCCCTCAGAGAAGAGTATTCTTTCCTCTCCTCCATACCAGTCAAGGCCCATATCTCACCTCCACTACCCCAGTCCACACTTACCATTACTTCTAATACTATTGGCTGTTATTATTCACTTGGTACTTAATCTTGACTACTGAGTTATGTGTTTTATGTACACACCTGTAAAATCTTTTATTTCATACTTCTTAGATATATAAAAGTTCTTAATAAACAGGTAGTGGTGGGGTACTAATGATCAACCAGTAATCTAAAGAGATTTTTGAAAACTAAGTAAGTAGGTAACCTCTTACCAACTTCAAACTGAATAGAGCAAGGTTTTTTTCTTTACGGTAATAATGTTTTGGCTTATCTAAGCTTACTTAAAAATACTGGAATCCGTTGAACAGAAGCAAGAAGGCGAGTAACAGGAAAGTCATAGAGCTCTGGAAAGCACAGTCCTTACAAGAGGAGACGGTGACCACCTAGCAGGCGCCTCATGGGAAAGAAGTGTTTGACTTGATTACGAGCACAAGCATGTGAACTATAATTAGGTTACAGAGTCACCGTTAGCAGGCAAAATATCTCTTTGTACTCCATCACAAAAATATCCAAAGCAATACTGGTCAAAACGTAACTATTTGAATTAATAAGTTACCAAATAAGTACATAGATATAAGGCTGGTACTAAGCTTTTGAAACTTTACTAATGCGATGTTGTCTATTCATGCACTATGTCCAATAGGGGAGGTTTGCTTCTCCCAAACAGATCACTGGACGTATAATGTTGTTGGTATTATAAACAATCAGAACAACTTTTTAAAATTCTTATTAGGAGCTTAAAATTAGAACATTCATTTACTTAGCATTATATTAGTCACAGGTAGGTTTTTTTTTTATTTGTGGGTTTCTTATTAAATTTCATATAAATGTTCTAAACTGAATATCAGTCATTTCTGCACCAATAAAAAGAATAAGAAAATGCTTAGGGTACTTTTATAATTTTTTATTAAACTAAAGAAAGAATAAGGACTTTATTAAATGTTATATTATATATTTAAAAAGAGAAATTGATCATTTCTATCTTTACTTTAGAAAAAACTAAACCTTATTTTCTGTTCCTTGTATCCAAATTCCCCTTCGCCAAGATTTAAAAAGCTAGTAATGCACCATTAAAGTATCCACTAAAGCAAATTTTTAAAATAATTATAGTTACCTTCTTCATTCTCTCACCTTCAGTTATGATGCACCTGTCTTTTTTTTATGTACTGTTAATACACCTGTTGACTACACAACTGGCTTGCTAGAATTAACAATACAGAGACCAGCCCACACAGAATACACAACACAACAGAAGGAAACAAGTTTGGCCATACCTGGGTTATTATTAACATTACTTTTGGGTGGTTTCTGAACTGGTTTGGGAAGCGTAGATTCAGCCAAAGCTTTATTAGCAACAGCTTGTTGGGCCTTCTTGATACTGCTGCCTTCCGATTCCCATGTCTGCTCACCAAGACTCAGTTGCACTGAGAACATCTTAGAAAAACATAAAGAGAAAGAAAAAAATTAAAATTTTTCAGAAAATCAAATGCGCTGTGTGAGCGACAAATTGATACACCATAGAATCAACATTTTAGAGCTAGAGGTGACTTTACAGATCGTTTGCAACAAAATCTTATTCTACCTCGTGAAAGAACTTTAAAAGATTGTGCCAAAGTCTGTTCTGTCCTAGCCAAATGCTTAAAAGCATATATGTACATTTTGGGTAGAGTACGTCAAGAAGAAATCACTTCCCTAAATAGAATTAAATTGTTAATGCCATTCAAATAGTCCTCAAAAAAGTGGAATCAGTACAAAGAGTTATGAGAAACTGTAACAGAATCCAAAAGGCCCTGTCTCTGTAGCACTTTATAAAATCAAATTCCTTAAACTTCATACTTAGCATGGTTGAGTCAGAAAATCCTACCAAATATTATGTCACCAAGACACTCTGAATCCTCCACAACCAACATTGAACCAGTCACCAAAATCTGTCCATTTTAACCTCCTAAGTATTTCTCAAACTTCTCTCTTCTGTCTGCCAGTGACATCGCGTTGGAGTCAATCTTTCATCATCTTTAGCTCAGACATAATAATCTCCCAACTGATTGCTGCTTAACTATCTTCCTAAAACTCAATCCAATTGCATCACCCAAACCAAGAACAAGTTAAAAACCTTCAATTGTTCACGTCTAGCCTGGCACAAAGGTCCCACCTGCCTGTCTGCACCTCACACCCACCTCTCCTCAAGCACAGCCTAACCTTCCATTCAGATATTTCCTTATGAGCCCCAAACCTACTGTTCGCCTTGAAGATTTAGAAGTTACCGGATACACATAAAAGCCACCATTTTACTCCACATATAGCTTAGTACTCTCTAGGAATACTAAGTATTAACCCAAAAATACTTATTAATTATAAAGAAATAAGTGGTTCTTTGCAGGAAGGAGATTAGGGAAAAAAATACCTCAACCAAGTGAAAGCATCAATAATCACACAAACTAACATCATGAACCTCCTGATATGACCCAGTGAGAAGTTATCAAATTCTTCACCAAAAAAGCTTTATCGGTATTTCATCATAGGGAAACCATCAGACAGAGCTAGATGATGGTATGTTCTATGAGACAAGTGGGCCTAACACTTCAATAATGACAATGTCATGAGAAGAAAAAACAGAAGAATAATAGCTATTATGGATGAAAGTATGTTAAAGAAACATGAAACCACATGATGAAGTACAATGTATGAACCTTAATTGGATTTGTACTGGAAAGACAAAACACTAGAAAAGGCATTTAGAGAACGGCTTAGGAAGTTAGATTGTGGACCACATACAGGGTGGGGCAAAAGCAGGTTTGCAGTTGTAAGGACACGAAACACAGTTTGTTCTTGTATATTTATTAATTATTGTATTATTTCCTATATGAACAACCGTAAACCTACTTTTGCCCCACTGTGTATTAAATTAATATGTTCAGTCAAAGTAAAATTTCTTGAGTGATGATACAGTATTGTGGTATATAGAAGAATTCTTTTGGTCTTACAAGATAAATAAGAAAGAATAAATAAGAAATGTCATGATAAAATTTATTTTCAAGTTGTTCAAGGAAAAAGTATATGCCTATGTACAAGGAGCAAGAAATAAAGTAAATGTACTAAAAGGTTAACGATCAGTAAATCTGAAAGATAGGAGTATCCATTGTACTACTCTTTCCATTGTTCATGTAGGTTTTCAGTTACTCAAAATACAGAGTTGGAAAATATTTACAATCATTTGAAATTCAAAATACGTGCATATCTGTTAAAAGTGATTAATTTCTCTTTTATTCTGATTCAGTTTAAAATATGTACCTAAAAAATATCTTGAAGACATCTACATAATTTTAAAACATTTTATCAATGATAAGTTTTTTTTAATTACTTTATTGTTCTTCAATTACAGTTGTCTGCATTTTCTCCCCTCCCCTCCTCCCCACCCCACCCAACCCCACCTCCCTCCCTTGCTTCCACCCTCCCCCTTAGTTTTGTCCATGTGTCCTTTATAGTGGTTCCTGAAAACCCTTCTCCCCACAGTCCCCTCCACCCTCCCCTCTAGCTACTGTTAGATTGTTCTTAATTTCAATGTCTCTGGTTATATTCTGCTTGCTTTTTTCTTTTGTTGATTATGTTCCAGTTAAAGGTGAGATCATACGGTATTTGTCTCTCATCGCCTGGTTTATTTCACTTAGCATAATGCTCTCCAGTTCCTTTTTTTTTTTAAGATTTTATTTATTTATTTTATTTTTAGAGAGAGGGGAAGGGAGGGAGACAGAGAGGGAGAGAAACAGCAACGTATGGTTGCCTCTCACATGGCCCTCACTGGGGACCCGGCCTGCAACCCAGGCATGTTCCCTGACTGGGAATCGAACCAGGACCCTCTGGTTCCCAGCCCGCGCTCAATCCACTGAGCTACACCAGCCAGGGCCCTTTTTTTTTTTTTTTAATTATAGTATTTAACAAAGAACTCTGCCACAAAGGTCGTCATCTCCGTTCTCCTAATCTCTAAATCAGTTCACAGCCCAGAATGTTGCATCCATTATTCTTCCATTAGTCAGGTTCAAAACCTCAATAACTTCTTTGTTTACCCTTGCCTTCCTAAGACTTATTTAAAAACATCTCAAAAATTCCTTGCAATCTCCATTGTCACCACCAAGTCTCAGGCCCCTACACGCTCATACTTCCTTTACCTCCTGCCTATCTTCCATGTCACCATTTTCCAAGTCTCGCAGGCCAGACACCGTGCAGTGGTCTCCTCGTCTCCTCTGTTCCTCTCTCCATTCAGTCCTGCATCCAATTATCGAACTACTGACTCAACTTCAAAAATGTTTTTCATATCTGGACTCCTTTCTTTATACTCCTTGCCAATATCTTAGTGAAGAATATCGATATCTTTCCCCTAAACAACTGAAAGACCATCCTAACATCATTCTCTTAACATAATACTTTCCTATTCAAACTCTCCTTTTTATCACCATCAACATGAACATTCTATAAAATACAAATGTTTCCCAGTCAATCCTCCACTTTTTCTGAAACCTCTATTTTTAATCCCACTACATTGTGTATCTAAAACTAATACAATATTGTATGTCAATTATATCTCAATGAAACTGGAGGATGGGAAAAGAATCCTATTACAATAAAAATTTACCAATTTCAAGTAGGAATCCTGAAACATGCTGCATTTAAGTCATAGCACCACAACTTACTATATGCAAAATTAGGGAAGTAATTTATTCTTTCTCTGTTTTATTTTAGTGAAATGGGGCTAATAAAAACACAAATGATGACTGTGAAAATTAAAACAAAATGATGTAAATGACTCCATTTAAAAGGTATAGATCACAGGTGGCAAACACAAGGCCTGCAGGCAGAATCTGGCCCTCCACCTTGTTTTATCCGGCCTGGCGCCTTGTTTCTACCCAGCAGCAGCGCCAAGCTCCTTTCCCCTAGTTAAGGAGTAGTTACATTTACACAGTCCTAAAGTTACATTCGGCTCTGTGAAGGCAACCACGAGGCTGATGTGGCCCCTGGCAAAAGAGAGTTTGACACCCCTGCTATAGATAGTCAAACTGGATTAAAAAAAGCAAAATCCAATTCTGCTACCTATAAGTAATAGACTTCAAATATGAAGACACATATAGATTAAAAGTAATGGGATTGAAAAAAGATACGCTAACATAAATTGATGAAAAATCAGAATAGCTACATTAATATCAGACAAATTAGATTTCAGAGCAATGACTGTTACCAATGATAACAAAGGTAATTTCATAAGAATAAAGGCGCCTATTAATCAAGATGTAATAATATTAAATATTTAGGCAACTAATAACAGCTTCAAAATCTATGAAGCAAAGTTCTTTCCTTTTGCACCATCATAGAAGCACAAGGGGCCAAAGTGAAGTTCATTAACTTTGTGACTTCTGACCAGAGCAAGGACTGTAAAAGACTTTTCAGTGTACCTTCCCACATTCCAAAGAGCTGAGACAATGTTCAATCCATGGCCATCCGAATGAATGATGAAGTTCAGGTTGAGCAAGGACACTACAAAGGGCAGCAAACTTCCAGGTGTGCAGGAAGAAATATGTCATCTGCACTTGAAGGAGTGCATCAGGAGAAAGCTAATGGGAAAACTGCTTGTGTGGGCATTCACCCTAGCAGGGTGTTTATCACTAGACTAAAGCTGGACAAAGACCACAAAAAGATCTTGAACATATTGCCAAGTAGAACATGAAAAGGGCAAATATAAGGAAGAAACAATTGAGAACATGCAGGAATAAAGTAATCTTATATACAGCTTTCATTATAAACTGGTAAAATGAAAAAAATATCTGTGAAGCAAAAACTAATAGAATTTTGAAGAGAAAACCCGCAAGTAAAGTCAGAGATTCAATGCCCCCTCTCAATAACTGATCTAACAATTACCAAGCAGACAATCTCAAAGAATGTAGTAGACTTGAACAACACCCAATGAACATAACCCGAATGACAGTTTTAGAACACTCTACGCAAAAAGAACAGAATATACAAAGTTCTCAATTTCCCATACAACGTTTACCAATTTCTAGCACTAAATGTCTATGCAAGAAAAGAAGCAAGATATCAAATTCATTCATTTCAGCTTCCATCTTAAGAGACTGGGAAAAAAAGAGCAAATTAAATCTGAAGTAAACAAAAAAATAAATTATTAAAGATAAAAGCAAAGATTAAAACAAAAAAAACAGGAAAACAACAGAGAAAAAAATTAATAAAACCAAAAGCGGGTTTTTTTTTGTGCAAAGATCAATGAAATTGGTAAACCTCTAGCCAGAATAATAATGAAAAAAAAAGAAAACACACAAATTACCAATATGAGGAATAAGAGAGGTGACATTGCTACAGATTCTTAAAGTATTAAAAAAAATAACAAGGTAGTATTTCCTAACAACTTTATGACAATAAGTTCAACCACCTAAGTTCCTTGAAAGACACAAATTACTAAAGCTCATTCAAGAAATACTGTAGATAACCCAATAGTCCTATATAAGTCAAAGAAAATAAATGTTATTGAAATTCCTTCCAGAAAGAAAACTCCAGGCCCAGAGGGTTTCAATGATAAATTCCACCTAATACTTAAGGAAGAAATAATACCACTTTACACAAACTCTTCGAAAAATTAAAGAAGGAACATTCCCCAACTTATTCAAGCCAACATTACCTTGATACCAAAAACTAGAGTATGATACTACTAAAGAAAACAAAATAAACAAATATCTCTCATAGAGATAAACATAAAAATCTGTAACAAAATATTAACAAATGGAATCCCTCCATATAGAAATGAGATAACATTTTAACCAAGCGCTTTAATCCAGGAACACCAGGGTTGTTTCTACATTTGAGAATCAA
Organism: Micronycteris hirsuta; assembly: GCA_004026765.1. Taxonomy (NCBI): domain Eukaryota; kingdom Metazoa; phylum Chordata; class Mammalia; order Chiroptera; family Phyllostomidae; genus Micronycteris; species Micronycteris hirsuta. Next base: position 8,313 of record PVJI01020318.1, on the reverse strand, counting down.
TGTAATTCACAAATCAATGTAATTTACAATATCAAAAGATTAAAAACAGAAAATCATTAAGACCATCTCAATCAATGTAGAGCCATATGACAAAAGTCAACATCTATTCAGGTTAAAAATTCTCAGGAAACGATAAATATAATTTCTTCAGGCATCTAAAAAAAATACATTTAACATCAAAACTAATGGGAAAAAATTTAAATGATTGCCCATCAGATCAGGAACAACCCAGAGATATCAGCTCCCATGACTTCTGTTCAATACTGCACTTTATACACTCTAGCCAATGTAATTAGGGAAGAATATTTTTAAATAAAGAACATTGAGATTGAAAATTAAGATTTAAAATTGTCTTTAGTCACAAATGGCATGTGGAACAACCAACAGAATATTTTTTTAAAAGCTACTGGAAGTGATATGTGAGTTTAACGTGATTGCAAGATACTAGATCAGTATATAAAAATCAGTGTACTGTCCTGGCTGGTGTGGCTCAGTGGATTGAGTGCCAGCCTGTGAATCAAAGTGTCACCAGTTCAATTCATAGTGAGGGCGCATGCCTGGGTTGTGGGCCAGGTCCTCAGTAGGGGCCACTCGAGAGGCAACCACACATTAATGTTTCTCTCCTCCTGTTTCTCCCTCCCTTCCTCTCTCTCTAAAATCTTTTTTTTTAATCTGTATTTTTATAGACCAGAATGATTAATAGAAACAAATAAAAACTAAAATATTTTTTAAAATATCACTTACAGTAGCACCAAAAATATGAAATACTTAGGATAAACTAAAAGATGTGAAATACTTGTTCAATGAAAACTACAAAACACTGTTGACAGAAATTAAAAAGTAAATAAGTGAGATACACTTTGCTGGAGGGTTGGAAGAGTCCATTTTTCTAACATGTTAATTTTCACCAAATTGAGCATAATTCATGTCAGTTCTATTCAAACTCACAGCAGGGTATTTTACAGAATGGACAAGCTCACGTGAAAATTCATATGAAAATGCAAAGGATGGAAAACAGCCAAAGCAATTCTGAAAAAGGATAAAATTAGAGAGCTACTACTAAGAGATTTCAAGAATTATAAAGCTACAGTAATCAAAATAGCATAGGATTTGCATAAAGATAGGAAAATATATCAGTTAACAACCAGAAGTGCCAGAAAATCAAACTTCATGGAACTCTGACAACCAAGGAATTAAAGAAACAGTCAACCAGACCAACTAGACCAGTAAGGTGGGTGGACAGAGAGAACCTGTGGCAAGGCAGCGGATCACATGGGCGGGGCTGGCTGAACGGGAAACTGAGACTCGAGCTGATGGTGGACTACAGCAGAGGTTGCCGCAGTGGGAGAAACTCCCAGTCTCACACAAAGGTTCTTTGGAAAGTGGACTAGAGCCAAGCAGGCGAGCTGCATTGTTCCCTCTCTAGCCCCTCCCCTACAGACAGCACTGCAGCACAACAAGGAGGGTTACCCCGCCCAGGTGAATAACTAAGGCCCCACCCCCTTACAACTTAACAGGTGCTCCAAGACAAAGAAATATGGCCCAAATGAAAGAACAGAGAAAAACTCCAGAAAGAGAGCTTAGCAATGAGGAGATAGCCAACCTATCTGATGGAGAATTCAAAGCCCTGGTAATCAAAGTGCTCACAGAACTGACTGAGCTTGGTCACAAAATGAAAGAGCAAATGAAAGATACCCAGAGTGAAATAAAGCAAAATATTCAGGGAACCAACAGTGACAGGAAGGAAACCAGGACTCAAAGCAATGATCTGGAACAAAAGGAAAGAATAATCATCCGAGAACAGAATGAAGAAACAAGAATTCAAGAAAATGAAGAGAAGCTTAGCAACCTCTGGGGCAACTTTAAATATTCCAATATCTGAATTGTAGGGATGCCAGAAGGAGAACAACAACAGCAAGAGATTGAAAACTTATCTGAACAAAATATGAAGGAAAACTTCCCCAATCTGGTGAAGGATATAGTCTTCAAGAAGTCCAAGAAGCCCAGAGAGTCCCAAAGAAGTTGGACCCAAAGAAGAACACCAAGGCACATCATCATTAAGTTATCCAAGATTAAAGATAAAGAGAGACTCTTAAAAGCAGCAAGAGGAAAGGAGAGTGTTACCTACAAAGGAGTGCCCATAAGATTATCAGCTGATTTCTCAAAAGAAACCTTGCAGGCAAGAAAAGACTGGAAAGAAGTATTTGAAGACATGAAAGGCAAGGACCTACACCCAAGAAAACTCTATCCAGCAAAGCTATCGTTTAGAATGGAAGGGCAGATAAAGTGTTTCCCAGATAATATAAAGTTAAAGGAGTTCATCATCACCAAGCCCTTATTATATGAAATGTTAAAGGGACTTATCTAAGAAATTGAAGACGCTCAAAAACTATGAAAAGTAAAATGACAGCAAACTCACAACTACCAACAAATGAACCTAAAAAAAACAAACAAACAAACAACAAAAACTAAGCAAACAACTAGAACAGGAACAGAACGAGAGAAATGGACATCACATGGAGGATTTTCAGTGGGGAGAGGGAGGGGGTAAAAGGTACAGGGAATAAGATGCATAATTGGTAGGCATAAAATAGATGGGGAGAGATAAAAATGGTATAGGAAACAGAGAACTCAAAGAACTTATATGCCCAACCCATGGACATGAACTAAGAGGAGGGAATGCTGGTGGGTTGGGGAGTACAGGGCAGAGGGGGAATAAAAAGGAAAAACTTGGGAAAACTGTAATAGCATAATCAACAAAATATGTTTAAAAAAACAACTGGAGGTATGCAAAATATAATAATAATAAACCTGTTCCATATCTCACATCACATACAAGAATTAACTTAAATGGCAATTAGACCTAAATGTTAAGACTGAATGTCAAACCTAAAACTATAAAACATCTACAAGATAACATAAAAGAAAATCTTATGATCTTTGATGATGCAAAGATTTCATAGATATGACAGCAAAAACATAATCTACATGAGAATAGATGTCAAAATTCATGAAAATTATCAACTGTTCCTCAAAGACACTGCTATAGAAAGAAAGAGATAAGTTCTGATTGGTGTAGCTCAATGAACCGGCTGGACATAATCTCACACTGGTTAGGTTCCCAGATACGGCACATGCCTGGGTTGCTGACCAGGTCCTGGGTTGGGGGTGTGCAAGAGGCAACCGATGGATATTTCTCTTGCACATGGATGTTTCTCTTCCTCTTTTTCTCCCTCCTGCCCTCTCTCTATAAAAATAAATAAAGTCTTTAAAAAAAAAAGATAAGGCTCAGACTAAGAGGAAATATTTGCCCAGCATATCTAATAAAGGACTTATATCCAGAATATACAAAGAGTGGCATCAGAGAAGACAGCAGAGGAGAAAGCTTCAGTGCAGGAACAGTGTCTGTCCTATACACTAGTCAAAGCAATGATAAAATTACGTGGGTACCTCCATCATCAATGCAATTGCTAAGGATTTACATATCATTATGCCATTATACAACATGAGAACAGGTACTATAGTTCTCAAAATAAAGATGAGAAAACAGAGACTCCAAATTAGCTGCTCAAAGCCACACAAGCTGGATGATGTAGGGCAAAGACCAAGCCTGGCAAATCCAGAGGGGATTTAAAAAAAAGACTGCTTGGCTTCAAGGGCCCAGGTGATAATGCCTCCCTTAGGGATTATCTATCTATCCCAAAGGAAACCTTCTCAAAGTGTCAATACAGCACAGCATTCTTAATACTTAGTCATGTACGCTGACAACTTATCAAAACAGAGAAATAAAGAAAATACCATTTTATGTTATTGTGAGCTCTCTTACTTATACCCTACATAACAGCAGCCCTGTTTTGAGATTTGAGAAAATCAAAATGACAATCCATAGAAAAAGTAAGAGCTGTGTTGAAGTCCCTAAGAGATACAGCAATGTCACAATAACTTACATTGACATAAGGCATAATAAATTACTTTAGGGTTCCATTAAAATGTGAACAGAAAAACAAAAGGGGACAAGACAAGCATTAAAATAATTACTTTTAGCCCGGCTGGTGTAGCTCAGTGGATTGAGCGCGGGCTGGGAACCAAAAGATCCCGGTTCAATTCCCAGTCGGGGCACATGCCTGGGTTGCGGGCCAGGTCCCCAGTGAGGGCCATATGAGAGGCAACCATACATTGCTCTTTCTCCCTCCCTTCCCTTCTCTCTAAAAATAAATAAATAAAATCTTAAAAAAAATAATTACTTTTATTTAATAGTCACATATTGAAAGCTGCTGTTAAGTTGTTCAGATTCTGGAAGACTCAATGGAGGAAAGAGGAAAGAAGAAAGCACATAAACTAAGCTAGGTCTCTACTTCCCAAATAAGAACATGGACCACAGTGAGTCTCTGTGGCCTGCTTTCACCACTACAAACCCGGCCCATCAGAAGGGAAAATTCATTACATAGAAGAAAGGGAAGGGAGGGGATGAGAAGCTGGAGGAATGGCCTGGAATAAGTGAGAGAGGGTGGGATCTAGTACCAAAATAATGGGGTTGGCTACTTTACAGGCAGTTCATAGTAATTCAGAAGGGAAGGCCAAATTTGGGTTCAGGTTGGGATACTACCAAGAGGGACAAGAGAGCTGAAGGCACTTACAAGGAATATGGAATTTAAGCTGGAAAAGGAACCAGGTGAGGACAGAGGGAAGTCAGAATGGTAGAAAGGGGATAGAATCGAAGGATTTGTAGTATGGGAGGACTAGCAAAGCCAAACTACTAGAGGGGATGGACTAGAAGGTTAGGAGGTGTCAGAGAGAGATGAATGCTTGACATTAAAAAATCACGGAAGTCTTGCCCTGGCTGATGTGGCTCAGTTCGTTAGAGCATTGTGCCATAACTGAAAGGTTCAGGGTGTGATTCGCAGTCAGGGCACACACCCAGGTTGCAGGTTTGATCCCCAGTAGGGGCACCTACAAGAAGGCAACCAATCAGTGTTTCTCTCTCTCTCTCTCTCTCTGGCAATGAACAAATGTCCTCAGGTGAGATTTTTTAAAAAATCATGGGGTCTTGCAGTTATTGGTAATGACAAGGTCAAGAATGTGACACAAGAATGAGTGGAAGACAAGATATCTGGAAATGTGCTTAAAAAGTGGTTAATCATATTGGAACAATCATCTACGCAGACAGTAAAATCATCAAAAATTAAAACAGGATGACTGTTAGAGTGAAAGTGAGTCAGGAGAAATATGATGGAATCATCCAGAAATTAATGGCTACACGAGAGAATGGGGGATGGGGGTGGGGGCAGTGAAGTCACTCTATCATGAAATTCAAAGTGAAGATGTGGGGGGTCTCCAGGAAGACTACCTGGATTTGGCAATGAGGAAGAAACAGGACATATACTAGAGGAACCAAAAAATACAGAAAATAAATCTTCATTACCTCTAAAAAAGCTCAGTCTATGTTGGTCAACGGTAATGACCAACGTATACTATTGTACAGGAATGGCACAGCTGAGAAAGCTGCAGGGTCCTGCTGGAGGCCCAGTGCAGGGATCAGAGAAGTTTCACAAAGGTTTAGAAGATGTGATATGTAAGCTGGGTATTTAAAATTGAGTAAGAGCAAAAGGACCTTCCTGGCAGAGAGACACTACTACACAGGCAAAGTCAAAGACATGTGAAAAAAACATGAAGCATTCTAAGAAATGCAAAGAGTTCAACATGATTAAGGACAGAAAGAGAATGAGTATGAAATGGGTATGAATTAATGGGTGTGAAAGAGGAAATATGACTACACAGGTAGACCAAGGCCATAACCTTTTTCTCTGCATAAAATACATTATATACAAATTAAACTGCTGCCCAGAAATCCTTCACAAAAGCCTCTAGTAGAAAATAAAATTGATGAATTTTAATTTCATCTTATTTTCCTTCTTTAAAGGAGATGCTAGGAAACAAATAACCCCATGGCTAGTTGCTTTACAAAGATTAACCAACTTTTACAGAATCTATTGCTTCCACATTATATACAAAAATTGACAATCATTATCATAATCTCCAATATCCAAGATTTAAGAAATTTATGCACAACTGACTTTTAGAGCAGATGAATTGAACTCAAATATAAATGCATTAGTTACAGATTTCTTTGTAACATGTATATATGTAAACATATAAGTATAAAGCTATACATAAATATAAGTTGCTTCTCCATTTAAAAGAACAACATTGCGAAATATAGGTGGGAGCAGAGTCCACTTCCCCCCGCGCACAGTGAAACACCTAGCCAATCTTCTGAGGAACAGAGCAAACAGCCAGCAGTATTCCAGCATATATGAAGATTGGAGACCAAAAATTGTAGAGCACATTGTAAGATCAGACAGTAACGAGAGTGCTTAAAGACAATAAGGTCCCTGCAACCAGCGCAGGGACCAGTGCGGCTACAGCCCTAAGATGCGCTAGCCAGGTCTGCTGCAAGATCCTTGGGAGAGAGCCAGGCTGGGCTGTGTAAGAGACCAGGTGCTTGTTCGGACCAGTGGGCTTAAATAGGAGGAATTTTTCAAAAAAAAAAAAAGAGAGAGAAAAAAAGAGGTACTCCTCAGCTGTTCAGGGAATTCTTCGTAGCAGCCGCCCGCCTCCTGCACCTCTACCTCTGCAGCCCCAGGGTCGGTGCACAGTCAAACCTCGGCCAAGCGCCGTCCGTGTCACTCCCTGCACACCAGGGATGGAGCGCCTCCCACCTAATCCCTGCACCCAGAGCCATGCAGGGCCAACTGGCCCTCTAGGAGGAAGGCAGAAGTGCCCTGCAGGCCCCGGAAAGTCTTGACTCAGTGTGGGGCTGAACTACCCTGAAGGGGCACTGAGTGTCCCTAGCATCTAGGACAGCAAAGAGCAAAAAGGTGGTGTGTGCGCTGCCCCTAACTGGTGCACCTCAAGGACAGTACAACTGGTGGAATAAAGGCCTAGGCTGGACACAGAAGGATATTGAAGAACTGGGCTGGAGGCTGGACAACAGGGAAGAGTGCAGCTCAGGAAGGAGAAAAGCAAAACCAATCCCTCCTCAGCCAGGAAGACCAGCAGAACTGGATCAAACAGTTTAAAGCCAGCAGGCCACTTTTTTATTTTTTAATTCCTCCTTCCTTTCTGTCATTTTTTTAAATTCCTTCTTCCTTCCTTCTTTTTTTTAATTTTAATTTTTTTATTCTTCCTTCCTTTCTTTTCTTCTTTTTTATTCCTTCTCCCTTCCCTTCCTTTTCTTCTTTTTAATTTTTTTAATTCCTTCTTCCTTTCTTTCCTTCTATATTATATATTCCTTATTCCTTCCTTCCTTTCCTTTTTTATTCCTTCTTCCTTTTTTTAATTCCTTCTTCCTTTCTCTCATTCTCTCTCTCTCTCTCTTTTTTTTACTCCTTCTTCCTTCCTTCCTTCCCTTTTTTTTTCTTATTTTCCCACAGGTGAGACAATAAAACGTGGAGCTGACCCCTCCCTAAACAGGGGTCATCCTAACAACAGAGACAGTGAGACAAATTTCACTTTACTATCCCAGAGAACTTGTAAGGTGGGAACAGTGAACACCAGCATGCTGGCTAGAAGAGGAAACCCAGCAACAAAGGATCCACCAACAGATAACAATGGAAGAAGGTGGAAGAGGGAGTGGAAGCCAGACTAGCCTCAATCGAGGACCGATCTGGAAATACAACTAAATGGTGGAGAAATTACCCACAACAAACAACTGAACGAGAGCGAGAGAGAAGCCTCAAAACCTTGTATACACAGAAGAATCACCTTCAACACAACCTCTCCACACCTGCACAATAGAACACAATACATGGTGGACAGAGTGACCCTCAGTTAACCAGATGGAGGAAATAATCCACCAAAGAAAGACCCAACAACAATCAAAACCCAAAGACATACAGAGAGCCAACATAAATGACAGCCCAAGACCAGAGAGTTCAGGAGTAGAGACTGCACCACTGAATCTTACAGGTATTCTACCATAGAAGTTCACGCCATTAACTCAGGGAGTCAGAACATTTCAATTTAAAAAGCAGAGGTTAGCAAGAAGAGCCTCACAAACAACAGGAAGACAAAGAAACAATCTCCAAATGACAGGAAAGGAAGAAGCCTCAGAAAGAATGCTAAATGAAATACAGGCAAGTCAACTATCAGATACTGAGTTCAAGCAATGGTTATAAGGAAGCTCAATGAGCTCACAGAAAATTACCAGAAACTACAAGGCAACTAGAACGAACTAACTGCAAACTGTATCAACATGAAAAAGGAAACAGAAACTATCAACAAGGGCCAAGAGGAAATGAAGAATACAATTTC